>JAJLVS010000026.1:0-150284 GCA_030570415.1 Saturnispora serradocipensis | reverse complement strand
TTAGGCTAAATCAAGTTGAACTTTATCTGAGACTTTAATTAATTAGCAAATTAAACCTTATCAGTTATCTCAAGCCAATACAAATTGGATTACCTGATTCGATTACATACAGTTACCTAAAGTGTTGATCAGACAATAAGATATCTTCTTTAAGAGTTATGCTCATGCATTAAATGCACTTCAACTCTGACCTACATTATCTGTTATCTAATTAGTATCAATTAGGAAATTGTATCCTTTAGGATTGGTTTACTCATTGTATTAAAGTTTCACTTGTCTAATTCAGATATTCTAGAACCGGAATTACAGTTCATTTTCTAATTTATATTTTGTGTATAAAAGGCCTTTATTTTACCTTTTACTTTATAATTCTTTTATAGTCTTTTATTCATTCAGAACATAGTTTAAGAAAAACATGTGGAAGATAACCAAGTATCCATTACCATATTAGGTATTGTCAAAATAAGTGGTAATCATGTCAAAATAAGTGATAATCAAGTATTGCTCAGTTATTAATTAAGATGTTTAATGTTGAAGTTCAGACTACAACATACATATTGCTAACGTATGATCACAGATATGCAGTACATACTAAGTTAACCATGTAACAGTCATATCACGTTAGTGTGCATAACAATAAAGAGTTACATGTAAGGTTGAATGTATTAATACAATACATCCATACTGCATTAATACTTCTCAGTAACAGCATGCTTGAATCCGTTCCGTTGCTATCATGTCTATTGAAATAGTTATAACAAATGGGTATTCCTCCAATAGAGTACCAGCTAACCCTAACTTACACTCTATTTATATAATCAATATTTTACTATAAAAGGAACTACTGCTTTCTCTTTATTTAATTATCTTTATATTATTTAAAAAATCTAAGATGTAGGTTTTTACATCGACAGTCTGCTGTTTCAAATCATTAGTTATTGATAGACCTATGAATATGTAGACCGCTTTTCAAAACGCCGAGTAACTGTCAATATAATAATAGATCTTATCTAAAATATCGGGAAATGGGTCGATAGGTTATAGAGAGTTAATAAGGAAATACTTCTTCTTTATTTATTTTATACTTCTGCTATTAAGGTGACAAATGCTATTATTATGCCACAAAACTCATCAATTTGGTAATTTGCAACTTTCTGTACAACTCTCTTTTCATGTTTCAAACTGCAAGATTTTTGTTTGCCAGGCGACTGCCATGTCTGGTGCCTTCAGTATATCACACGAGATGGACATCGACTTTGAGGGGATATCAGAATGCGTGCGTTAAATCCATCCTTGAGGAGCTGGACAAAAAGCAGTGCCATAGCTTAGCAACTTCCATCGCTACTGGCGGAGGCAAAACAGTCATATTTTGTTCTATGATACCTCAATTACGGGAATTACGAAGGTTCAATGATGACAAGGCAGATGGAGTTTTGATACTTGTTCACAGAAAAGAGCTAGCATTCCAAACAATTAACACACTTAAGAGGTTCAAGGCTGTTGACGAAGACAGAATCTTTCTCGATATGGGTAACTCCAAGGTGAGTTATCAAAACATCGAAGGTGACACCAGACCTTTTGTAATTGTTGGGTCTGTACCTTCCATTTCCAGAGCGTCTTGTCAACGTATGAATCAATATCCTTTACAAAGAATTCACTCCATAATTGTTGACGAATGTCATCATGCAGTGTCCGATTCATATCTGGCGGTTTTCAACAAATTTGGGACGGAGAGTAACAAGCCGTTCATTTTAGGGTTTTCAGCAACACTACAAAGGAAAGATAGACTGCCATTAAAGAAAGTGTTCACCAAGATCATCTTCGAAAAAAGAATTGACGAGTTAGTGCAAGAGAACTATCTTTGTGATTTGAAATGGGAGAAGGTTAACGTTGGATTGGATCTCAGCGATGTCAAGGTTACAGGAGGTGTCGATTCCGATTATGTGTTGGACTCATTGGCCGATCACGTGAATACCGATCAAATAAATGAGTTAGTGTTAAAAGCCTTTATCAAGCTGACAAGTAAAGGTCAAGACCACATGAAATCAGTCTTAGCATTCTGTGTCAACGTTGACCACATGAGAAATTTGACTGAATTGTTTCAGGTGAATGGCATCAATGCACAATATGTTAGTGGATCAACCTTATCCGGAGAAAGAGACTCTATTGTCGATGATTTTAGAAACGGTAAGATCCAAGTGTTGTTTAATTGCGGTGTTTTTACAGAGGGTACCGACATACCTAATATAGACTGTATCTTGCTATTGCGTCCCACAAAGTCTAAGCCACTTTTGACTCAAATGATAGGAAGAGGTTTACGTTTACACAAGGATAAAACGTATTTGAGAGTCATTGACTTTGTTGACAACCAGTCGCTAGGGTTGACATTTAAAGGCACGCTTCATGGTAAGCAGGAGTCACTTTTGGCAGGTAGAATGAACAGCGCTGCTCCCAGTCATAAAAGTTACGACGAATTTCTACCAAGTGACATCGACTACATCAAGTTCACACACTTGAAGGGAATTAAGGATCTTTTGAATAATAAAGGCCAATCGGAACTGACTCAACTCAGAAACAGGATACGGACTTGGAACTCGACATTGAGCATACCTTTCATCCCCATTAGATATAATTTGTGGGCGTCTGAAATAAACAGCACAGATTGGTGTGAAATATACATCAAGGACAACAATTTTGTACTAGATAAGGTGAGTAAATGGGAAGCATTTGGTTCTAAGGCGGGACGCAGGTTTTATCAAAAGAGGACCAATTTGATTCAGACAAAGGACTTTGACACCCTAGTTGCTAAGTTTGCAAGTTCAATCACGAGCAACTCTATATACTCAGAGATTGCGAGTGCATACGCTAGAAGAAAATATGCCATGTCGTGCGCAAATATCACAGACAACCAAGCTAGTTTTCTTATCAAAAAGGTCTTCAAAGTTGCAGAGTCACAGGCTAAGAAAGCGCTTGATTTGAAGCTCTTTGAGAGTCGGGTTACTGACACCATAAGTAGCCTGACGAAATGGCAAGCGTCCGAACTCATTTTCAGCTACACAATTGGTCAGAACTCCGCTATTGAGCACTGGATCCGTTTACACATATTAAACACCGCTTCCAAGCGAGCTCTGGTTACTACACAGACCGTACTGGAACATTCTAAGAGCCTTTTCCATAACGGATGGTAAGGTGCTGAGCACCTGGTGCTTTATCAAAAGAAAAAGGAACGAAAATTTTTCAGATCTCCTCTAAAAAAATTTGATATTTTATTTATTCTCTCTTTTTTGTTACTAGTGTAGAGAAAAAGAATAGAACAATATCAAAATTGCCGGGATTGAGCAATAAAAATGACATCTTCAGAGTTTCAAACGCCGCAACGCACACACAACGACCCTATGAATCACTTCAGAACAGATATGGCCTTTGCATCGTCGCCAATTCACCAGCAAAGACTTTTCAACGGACAGAACGCTATCAATACACATCCAGTCACGAGATCTAAGAGACGCAACTCCGATTCATCTCATTTCACAAAAAAGGTGAAAGAGGAAAGTAGCATGTACAATAACGTATGTTCAAATCCGCCATTGGGTCAACTAACTCTACAAAACATAAATCTGGAAGAATATCCACAGTTTCACCATCCAGACGGTGGCATCATTCAATTCACCCCAATTGGCAACATCCGGTCAGTGGTAGACAACAACAACCAAGTCACAAGAGTGATCGAACAGGACTCAAAGTTCGACCTGAATAACGTCGATCGAGGCATTGATGGTTACAAGATCTTCCTTGGTAACGACTCTAGCAGTTGCGGTCACGTGAATTGTTCTCCATCTAATGAAATTGAATGCTATATGAGAAACGGTTATACGAATCCAACTTACTATTCAAACCCTGTTGGCTGCTACACAGGTGAATTTGACTGTGATTCTGACTTTGAGGACGATTACGACGATGACTGTCATATGCATTAATTTCTCCTACATGATTAAAAAACAATAATTTGTATTATACCCTCCTCCCTTCAATCTTTTGACGATATGCTCTTCACTGCTCTTCACTGATGTGAAGAAATGAAAAAAAATTGTTATTTGTCTAACGTTCAACCTAATCTCAATTTCAACCGGCTGGTGAAGAACAAAAGAAAAAAAATGTTACTTACAAACAAGTTGCGTGATTTGAAACGAACATTCTCCCAGTTAATGATTTAATAACTATCGTTATTTACTTCACATTCATTTTACAGTTCGTATCAAAGTTCTATTATTATTATTATTCTTGTTATCAATGGTTTTCTCTTCAAAAGAAATCTTTGTATTATTTTTACTATCATTATAGCTGTTAATTGTAAACTACGTTAGGTATCATTGCCTCAAAAATAGATTTTCATCACGACTTACCTCCGCGACCTCTACCACGCCCTTTACTTCGACTTCCACGAGCATTATTACGTGCTGTACTTTCTCGCTGTCTTTGCTGCTCTTGTTGTTGAACTCTTTTACTTTCCTCTTCCCACCATCGTTCAAATTCTGCTTCTGCTTTAATATCCTCCAACGATTTCGCAGGTAGCGAAGGCGTACTAAATGAACTGATAGTACTTACTGAATTGGTTGCCTGCATTCCAATAGAATTGATACCTGTATTTTTTTTTGGTCTATTAAGTTCTCCTAAACTTGGAAAATGAACATTTGTAAGTTTGTTTTGGGATAAAACTGTTGCTGTACCTCTGCCAACTACTTCGATAGTTGATTTATTGCTTACAACTTTAGGAGTATTCATGCCCCAAGGCGCTAATTTGATTTTTGTCTTCTTAGCTTCTTGTTCATCGAGTCTTCTTTGTTCCTCAAGCCTTTCTTTTTTCGACAATTTGAATACTGATGATTTGAAAACTGGTTTCTTTTTATTGATAGCACTTTGTTTGAATGCCTCGTCTAATGTTGGTGTATTAGAAAAGTTTGAGGTAACTGAGGAGCTTTTAGACATAGAAGATTCATTTAAACTAGTATTAGAGTTTGATCGCCAAGTTGAATTCATACCATCTAGAACATTTGACGTTGAAATAGGCGTAGATATTACATTTGGAGTTAAAGGAGCTGTAGCGGTAGAAGTTGACATTGAAGTTGATCTCGAGGACTTTCTTCTACCCTTTTGAACAGAAATAAAATCCTCGTCGGCATCTGTATCATCTATTGCACTACTGCTATTTGAGGTATCGTAATCATTATAAGTGCTCAAAATCCTCTGTGTTTGAATATCTTTATGTTGCTGTTTTGCTGTATCACTTATTTGAATCTTTACAGTTGACGCTTTTCTTTTTATCATGAACTCATGCTTTTTTATTTCACTCTCTTCATAAAATCTTGGAATAACCCTCCGTAATATTGGATGCAAATAATATCCATTAAATTTATCTTCGTCCTCAATGAATAATGTTAAGTCAAACCTTTCCAAATTCACTAAATCTTCTTCAAATATAGGTGGGCCAAACTTGTACTTTTTAGATTTGGTCGGTAAATTCCTAACCGCTTTTCTCCATTTTTTCAAATAAGTTGACACAATATCTTTAAATCTACTCTCCATTAACTGGACACATTCAGATCCAAGTTCCCTCAAATTCAAATCATTATCAAATAAGCACAATTTCATATTGGAAAAAATAAACCAGCAACAATTGGAAAACAATTGGTTGAATCCTAGCACCCAAGAATGTTTTAAGAGAATGACATAATTATCAAGACATATATAATCTTTTAATGCCAGTTCACAATATCTTTTCAGTCCTGGTAATAAGAATTCATCAGAAACTTCAGCTAGACGTAGTATAGTATTAATGAACTCATTGATATCATCTTTGCATTCAAGTAACAATTCTTTGAATATTTCGTTATGCTTATAGCCAGCCAAGTATTTAACAAGCAAATTCCAGATTTGCAAATTGATATATGGAAACTCTAGTATTTCCTCAACTTTCCAATAATTTCCCATCATTAGCCTTAAATATTCGCACCTTGACGTCAATAGGAATTTCCAGCACCTAATTTGTGTATCTTCTAATTGAATAATCAAATCTCCATCATCAATGCATTTTCTTATTGCGGGTTGTAACAATTCTTTGACTGGAATTGCAAAAAGCAATTTCTCCCAACCAGCTTTGACTCTTGTAGGTGTGGATGCAGGATCTCCCAAACGATCTGCTTGTAGCTTCCAACATGCAAGTTGTTCATTTGTATAAATATAGTGAAGATAGATAGCAACTGATCTGAAGTCAATGTCACCAATTATGGACAAAGAATGCTTTGTTATTATCACCTCTAAATCTTTTCGTTCGATGTGTAAAGGTAGGCCAGTAGAAATGAGTTCTAGTCTATTAAATATCAAATATGAGTGAGCAGGGATTACAAACTCCAGATCATTTTTGGTATCTTTGATATTGACTTTGTAATCATAAAACCTAAATATAATATTAAGTGAGCTATCCTTTTGATTGGAGAGGTAGCTAGAAGAGTGCAACGATAAAAACTCATTTAAAAAGTCGTTGCTCAAAACATACCTTCCAAGGTTTTTGCTTTCGAATTTTTTCGTCCTTAAAGATTTCCGAGTAGTTTCGTTATCATCGTCATCATCATCATCGTCTTCATCTAAATCGTTGTTCAAATGAACTAAATGAGTGGAAAGGAAATCAAAATTTTTGGAAACACCAGATGTAGTGTCCCGGTCACCATCTTCATCTTCAACTAGACCACATAATGGGGAAAGTTTACCAACATCTAGTAATACAGATGACTGTAATAATTCATGTTTCAAAGCTTGAATCTCACTCCTCACAGCAATTATTGTTTCTCCCTTGAATCCGGATATAGATGTAACACCCTCAAAGCCTTTCATTCTATTCCATTTATTCTTAGCTTTTGTACTTGGTGATCTTCTTAAAATTTCACCACCCTTTGTGCATATAAAGACCACACCACTATCATTCAGGGTGACATCAACTGCTCTCATCTCGATGTTTTTTGGTTTCCAAATAAGAGTGTACTTTATATCAGAAATCAGCTGCTCTTTAGACTCACTAGATTTGGAAAATGTCATTTGCTGAACTTCACCGTGATCATACAATAGCAAAACTGAATAATGTGTGTTGGATGGTTTCAAAGATTCTATTAACTTGACAACTTTTTTGGGTTTCGAAATAGCGACAGGTCTAAACCGATTCCATTCATTAACACCTGCAGTACCAGGAACATTGGTCAAACGCGCATGGAAGCTGTTCATATAAATGTGAATTTGGCTGGTATTTTCGGTTAACACAATTGTGGCAGATTCTAAAGCCAAAACTTTAAAGACGGGGTCGTCATATTTCCAAAACAGCGAAAAGGTGGAAGCTAACGAAGCAGTTCCAAATTGGCCTACGTTAGTACCAAAGAAATAAAGAAAGTTTTTAGTATAGGCAACTGTGTTACTTGTTGAGCACGTTATTCCCTTGATGATCGTTGAACTAGATGAGATGTCATTACCTGAATTCAAACTCAGCAACGTTCCAAATGATGAAGCAGAAGGCGGAGTATTTGAAATTGCAGATGATACACTACCTGTTTTTCTGAAAGACAGTTGATAAGGAGTGGGCGTCGTCGTTGTTGAACCCAAAGAGGAAACCCCTAAATGAAAATTTTTGTTATCACCAAATGAGAATACAAGACCTGAACTAGTCAAAACGACCGTGTGATCAGTTGTCACTGCGACATCAGTGATAATATCTTTTCTATTGCAAAAGTAATCTACTAGTTTAAAATCTACCACTGACCTCAAATTACCATGACCAAGTTGGCCACAAGTATTCTGACCTCGTGTATAGAGTTTCCCTGAGGCGGTAACCAAAGCACTGTGAGTAGATGAAGTGACACATTTGACGATTTGAAAAGGTTCAATGGGTAGATGTAATGTTGACGTATCCATTATAGAGGCAAAAGTGGAAGATGATTGCTGATTATTTGTTAACAGTGAAGTATCTTTTAAATTATGATTTAGCTTAGCAGAAGACTTGATGTAATCACCATCAATGGAGATAGAAAAAGGCTGCACACTGTTAGATCTGAAAAAAGTTAGCATCGAGTTCAATAATTCCCATGGTGTCAAATTATTATAATCCTTTTGTTTTTGCAGCTTTTGAATGACAGGGGAAGTCCAATTTGATAATTTTCGAATAAAACTGAAACTAAAATTGTAGATGGCAAAATGAAGGGCGTTCCAGTTATTTTCAATGTCCGTAGACAATAAAATGTTATGATTGATTGTTTTGTCCTTTTCCAACAAATGAAAAATGTCACCAAGGACGCCAATATCATTATTAATGGCAGCTAGATGTAATAGCGTACGTCCTAACAAGTCTCTCTTCGATAAATCTGAGAGTGTCAATGGCCTCTGAAGCTTGCCAGATGGCGTGTTTGTTATAAGCGGCGAAGAATCCCCCTTCTTTGACGCCGTTGATTTAAAAGGGGTGAACTTGATACATTATACTAAAGTTGAGGTTAAAAGGAGCTTGGTGAAACGACGGTAAATAGAGAGAAGGATGGGGGAATCAGCTCTGCTATTAGAAAGAAAAAGTGTGTTCCAACATAATGACATTGAAGAAAAATTATATGGATTTTTCACCCTCGTAATCATTTAGGAAGAAGATCCAATGTCTCTATTCGTTGACAACAGTGCCCTATCACCGCTTGATGTCTCTCAGCAGCGTCTTCAAAATGCCGAGTATCAGTATGACTCTATGACGAAGCTACTAGAAGTACTGCGGTTACGTTGCGCTGCCAAATGCATTGCTTTAGACTACGGAGAGGGAGATCTGGCTAAGGGTGAGTCAGAATGTACGAATAGGTGTGTATCGAAGTTTATGACCGCTCATAAGACCATAGGTAACTGGGTTGAGTCTAACCAGCGTTTACGCGAAAAGGACATGCCTGTCTTCCAGATGGTGAATGCCCAACTGTCACAAAAAAAGCTATAATTCTTGCTAACGCAATATGTACATAGTGTCAGCTTTTCACTTTCATTACCTTTTTATATATCCCATCCACACAGACATATATATATATAAATACTTTAACAGTTCCAATGATACTAAACCAGTATTCTCTATGTATTACCGCAATAGGAAATGCGCTCAGCACAGATCTGTTAAAAAGAGCTCCTTTAACAAACATTTGAAGAAAAAGATGCCAACAAAAATGGAATGAATAGATCTATATACTACGTTGATATATGAAAAAAATTAAAAGTATTGTTCAGTACTCACATATATCCTTTGCTGATCTTTGGACTCCGTTCTCTTACTATTATCGGACATTTATTTCTCTCTTGAGAAGACAAAGTAAAAAAAACCGTTATTTCCCACAAGAAATTCATCAAGTAGAAACTTTGTTCTAAAGGGATTGGTGCTCAAACCTAAGAGTACGGTGTGTGTGCGCTTTCTGTAATTAGCAATATCAGATATGACAAAAGGAAAGGAGTCAAACGAAAACCGGATTCAGAGATTTCTGCTACAATCTTCTCCTCAGGAAGAGTACAGTAAACACAATGATGATGACGCCTCCAAGAGATTCAGGTACCTCTTATCGTTGTCACCACTGTTCCGTCATTTCATAGACACAAAGGCAACGAAGGACAAACATTTACACAAACTAATCAAGGCGATAGACCAACAACCAAATATCACAAACTCCAAAAAACAGAGAAGACGAAAGAGAAAGTCTGAAAAGGAGGAAGACGCTGAACTTATCAACGATGAGGAAGAGGAGGAGCAAAATTTGGTGTCCATCCTTTCTGAATCCCCTCATTACATTAATGGTAAACTAAGAGACTATCAGGTGCAAGGTCTGAATTGGTTGATTTCTCTATATGAACACAAGTTATCAGGGATATTAGCAGACGAAATGGGCCTCGGTAAAACACTACAAACCATTTCTTTCCTTGGATATCTGCGCTATTACGAAAACATTGATGGTCCATACATTGTCATCGTCCCAAAATCAACTTTGAACAACTGGCAAAGGGAGTTTGCGAAATGGACACCGGATGTAAAAACAGTCATCTTGCAAGGAGACAAAGAAGGCAGAGCCCAAATTATAAGTGATATTTTAATGAAAGCTGATTTTGACGTTCTCATCACCAGTTTCGAAATGGTCATCCGTGAGAAGTCCAAATTGTCAAAATTCAGATGGCAATACATGGTCATCGACGAAGCCCATAGAATCAAAAACGAGGAGTCTTCTCTCTCTCAAATCATTAGATTGTTTTACTCAAAGTATAGATTGCTTATCACTGGTACCCCATTACAAAACAATCTTCACGAACTTTGGGCCCTACTAAATTTCCTTTTACCAGATGTCTTTGGTGATAATGTGATTTTTAATGATTGGTTTGAGCAGACAAATAAAGAGGACGAAGAAAAAGATTCTGAGGCCGTAGATAAACTACACAAAATTCTATCTCCATTTTTGTTACGTCGTGTCAAAGCAGATGTTGAAAAGTCTCTCCTGCCCAAAAAGGAAATCAATGTTTATGTTGGTATGAGTGCAATGCAGGTTCAATGGTATAAAAACTTACTTGCAAAAGATATTCAAGCAGTCAATGGTCAGGTTGGTCGTCGAGAAGGTAAAACCAGACTTTTAAATATAGTTATGCAGCTTCGAAAATGCTGTAACCATCCATACCTATTTGAAGGGGCAGAGCCTGGCCCACCTTTTACTACAGATGAACATTTGGTTTTTAATACGGGAAAAATGATAGTTTTAGACAAATTACTGAAAAAGTTGAAGGAACAAGGCTCAAGAGTATTAATATTCTCGCAAATGTCTCGTATGTTAGATATTTTAGAGGATTACTGTTATTTGAGAGACTATGATTATTGTCGTATTGATGGTTCAACCTCACACGAAGATAGAGTAGAAGCCATTGACGACTATAATGCTCCTGAAAGTGAGAAATTCGTATTTTTGTTAACAACTAGAGCGGGTGGACTTGGTATCAATTTAGTGACAGCAGATGTTGTCGTTTTATACGATTCTGATTGGAATCCACAGGCAGACTTACAAGCTATGGACCGAGCACATAGAATTGGACAGAAGAAACAAGTGCAGGTTTTTAGATTTGTTACAGAGAATGCAATAGAGGAAAAAGTTTTGGAAAGGGCAGCTCAGAAATTGAGATTAGATCAGTTAGTTATTCAACAGGGAAGGAAATCGACTGCTGATGATAAAAAAGACAAGAAAGACAATAACTCTAAAGATGAATTGTTGAATATGATTCAACATGGCGCTGAAAAAGTATTTGATGAAACAGAAGGCTCCAAATCGTTGGATGATGACATTGATGTTATATTATCAAGAGGTGAAGAAAAAACAAAGGAGTTGAATGCCAAATTTGAAAAGCTAGGGCTTGATGATATTCAGAATTTCAATGGTGAGCAGCAATCAGCTTATGAGTGGAACGGAGAGAACTTTGCCAAAAAAGCAATAAGTAGGTTAGGAGGCGAATCTCTCAAACAATCAAGGAGAACTAGGAAAGAACATCAATATTCCGTTGACGGTTATTATAAAGATGTTTTGAGTCAAACAAAACAGCCTGTGCTCACAAAAAGCAACAATCCCAGACCCCCAAAGAACTACACGTTACTTGATTTCCAGTTTTTTGATCCTTCATTGAGCGAGTTATTAAAGAAGGAATTGCTAGCATTCAAGAAAAAGACGGGCTACCGAGTTGGTGCTAATGACGATGTTGAGTTTGATGTTGATAACAACGAGTTGAATATCACACGAGAAGAGTACAATAAGCTAGATGAAGAAGAGCAAGAGCTTCTTATAGGCAAGAGAACTAATGAGGAGCAAGCTATTATTGACAGTGCTCCAGACTTCACGGATGAAGACACGGAAACCAAGACAAAACTTTTGAATGATGGGTTTGGAGATTGGAACAGAAGAGAATTTATGCAGTATATTCACGCATGCGCCAAGTATGGGCGAGATGATTACAAATCCATTGCCAAGGATGTAAAGGGAAAGACCAGTAAGGACATTGAAAGGTATTCGGTCAGATTTTGGGCACGGTACAATGAGGTTGACGGATGGGAACGTTATTTGAAAGAAATTGAAACAGGTGAACGCAAACTGGAGCGGGTAAAATTGCAGTCGCAAATACTCAAGTCCAAGATCGCAGAGGTGGAGGACCCCATTGAACAACTGAGTGTACAATATCCGCCAAACAACTCAAAGAGAATGTATTCCATAATCGAGGACCGTTATCTACTAATAAAAGCAAACGAACACGGCCTCTTGAACAAGAATCTTTATGAATTGATTAAGGCTGACATCGCAAACGACCCCTTGTTTAGGTACTGCTACTACTTCCGCTCCAGGACGGTTAACGAGCTATCACGAAGAGTAGGTACGCTTTTACTAGCTGTGGCGCGTGAGCTGGAGGGGCCTGATGCCTTCAAAAGGAAGAGAAGAGATAAGGCACAAATGGAAGCCGATAGTCGAGCTGTCAGTGTTGATGGCGAGTCTAAGAGACCACGGATAGCTTGAATGCTAACCCAAAGCTATCATATACACCCGTGCACGTGCGACATCCGTGCTGTTGTATCATTTTTTTCCCGATCAAATTATTTAAGAAGGATTTGATTCGCAGCGGGGAAAAGTTTTAGGATTTTGTAATTTTAAATAGGAGCGCAGACATTGGACCTTTAGCTCTTTATTATAGGTTAGAAGTGACATGTTGAGAACTATTGCTAGACAGCCTTTGCGTACCATGTTGGGTGCGAGAGCCTTTGGAAAGAGTGCAAGGGCCGCCCAGGATGTGGAGCTGAAGATTGATGGGATCCCAGTGGCGATTGAAAAGGGCTCGTCGATCATTCAAGCTGCTGAAAAGGCAGGTGTTTATATTCCAAGATATTGTTATCACGATAGACTAGCGGTAGCAGGTAACTGTAGAATGTGTCTTGTTGAAATAGAGAAGTCTCCTAAGATGGCAGCTGCGTGCGCTATGCCTGTTGCGCCAGGAATGTCTGTGTTGACTCAAACAGATAAAGTAAAGAAGGTAAGAGAAGGTATCACTGAGTTTCTTCTTTCAAACCACCCACTAGATTGTCCTGTGTGTGATCAGGGTGGTGAGTGTGATTTACAAGAGCAGACCCTGAAATATGGTTCTGACAGAGGAAGATTTAACGAAGTCACTGGTAAGAGAGCGGTGGAAAACAAAGCTATTGGCCCATTGGTGAAGACATCCATGAACAGATGTATTCACTGTACCAGATGTGTCAGATTCCTTAACGATGTCGCTGGTGCACCAGAATTCGGTACTGCTGGAAGAGGTAACGACATGCAAATCGGTACCTATGTTGAAAGAAACGTCAACTCTGAGTTGTCTGGTAACATTATCGATTTGTGTCCAGTTGGTGCCTTGACTTCTAAACCTTATGCTTTTAAAGCAAGACCTTGGGAACTCAAGAGAACTGAATCCATCGATGTTCTCGACGCTTTGGGTTCCGCGATCAGAGTTGATGCCAGAGGCGCCGAAGTTATGAGAGTGTTACCAAGATTGAACGAAGAAATTAACGAAGAATGGATTTCTGACAGATCAAGATTTGCCGTCGATGGTCTCAAGGTTCAAAGATTGACTAAGCCATTAATAAAGAACAATAACTCTTTCGCTGATGCCACCTGGGACTCTGCTTTAGCCTTAATCGCCGAAAAAATTAACACTATTAAGCCAGCTGCCAATGAAGTCAAAGCCATTGCCGGTCCTTTGGTAGATGTCGAAGCAATGGTTTCTCTTAAGGATCTTGTTAACAGATTGAACTCCGAGAATGTTTCTATCGATGCCCCAGTAACTTCCATTCCTTCTGCTGATATTAGATCCAACTACATTTTCAACTCCACAATAGAAGGTATTGATGAAGCTGATCAAATTGTTATCATCGGCTCAAACCCAAGACACGAAGCTGCTGTCCTTAATGCCAGAATTAGAGGCAGATGGTTAGAATCAGAGGACGTTGAGATATCTCACATTGGTGAAAAGTTTGAGTCCTCTTATGCCTTAAATCATTTAGGAGATTCTGCTGCTGATCTTGAAAAGGCACTTAATGGTGAACTTGGTCAAAGGCTTTCCAAGGCATCTAAACCCTTAATTATTGTTGGTTCAGGTGTTTGGGAATCAAAGGATTCTCTAGCTATCGAGTCACTCTTAAAGAACTTTGTTAAAAACAAAGAAAATATTGTCAATGAAGAATGGAACGGTCTAAATTTGTTGCACCGTAGTGCTTCCAGAGCTGGTGCCCTCGATATTGGATTCTATAATTCCGATCCTGTCATTCAACAAATAGCTCCTAAAGTTGTTTTCCTTCTAGGTGCCGACGAAATTAACCCTGCCACTATTCCACATGATGCTTTTGTTGTTTACGTTGGTCATCATGGTGACGTCGGTGCATCAATTGCGGATGTTGTTTTACCAGGTACTGCGTACACAGAGAAAGCTGCTATTTACGTTAATACCGAAGGTAAGGCGCAAATGACTACTGCTGCTGTTGGCCCTGTCGGTGTTGCCAGAGAAGATTGGACAATTTTTAAGGCCCTTTCAGAATACCTCAATGTAGGTTTACCATATGAAGATGTTCGTGCTCTTCGTCAAAGAATTGAGACGATTGCTCCTCATCTTGTCAGATTTGAAGTTGCAGAAAAAGTTTCAACTGATATTTTCAAGCTTGGGATTAATGTTGCTGGTGCCACAAAACCAACAAATGCTACTTTGAAGAACCCAATCACCAACTTCTACATGACAGATTCTATTTCTAGAAACTCCAAGACCATGGCTCAATGTGTGGGGTCTTTCGGTGCCACCGTTGAAAAGGTCAACGATGAAAATGCTCACTTGTACTTAGGTATTGCTTAAGGGTTACTGTCTTAGTTGCTTTAAAACTTTATTTTTAATAGTGAATATTAAGGTGTCTCATGATTCATTTTTTTCTTCTCTCATTTACTATTCATTCACATGTTACATTAGAAAGATAAATGTAATACAAATAAATATTCCATATCATTTATTATTTAGTTTTTATTCTACTTTTTATTATTTATTAAACTATATTTATTACGAAAAATCAGCACAACAGTAGTTTTATACAGAAATACTCACCGTTGTACAGAAAAGGCTTTCAGAACATTGTCTTCTCCATATTTGGTTATCAGGTTCACAACCCAATCTGCAACTCTATTAGCACCCTGCTTTTTAGACATATCCAAACTAGTACAAATAGGATTGCCTTTGATTTTCAACGTAGTCCTAAAAACAGGCATCTTGTGAGCATTATCACCAACCGTTTGGGTTGTAATGAATTCTGGAAAAATCTTTTTTTTCAAAAGTGAATTTTGTAGCTTAGTCCTAGCATTTTTATCAAACTCTAGGTCTTGATTCAGTTCATGTGGCAAATCCAAGTTCGATATGTTGCTTTCCATGTCATTTATTGCTTTATTTTTTGTAGTTTCAAGAGTTTTCAAACTATCAGCTGGCTGTTCATTACTTTTATCATTATCTCTCAACTCTTTTTTATCTTCAGGCTTGACTCTTGTGTCTTTTTTAGGAACCATCAACCTTAACATATGATACTTTTCGACAGACTTTTTGTTTTCCAATGCGGCCATGGCGGCTCTGAAAGAGGCATCTTTATAGCTGATACCTTCACCAGTACCAATAATTTCATTGTCCATAGTACATGAAACAACAGTAAAAGTGCAGCCCTTTGGAACATTTTTAATAAATTCATCAGGCAACGGAGCCAGTTTTTCATACTGGGGATATCTGACTGCACATCCTACAAGTGCGTACAGCTCAGTTTTAGCTTGCAAATTTATTCTCTGTGAAATATCACAATGTGGAGTATTTGAGTTGACTGATTGAAATGCCATTGATAATGGATTCAAAGAAATAGGCTTACTATCTTTTTCTGTAAAAATTTGGTGTTTCTTAGAAGTTGTCTGTGCTTTATTTGAGTACGCACCATAACCAAGTCTTTTATCGTACTTTTCTAGAAAATCAGAATAAAGTTCCGTCAACCACTCTTTAATGACAGGATATGCATCTATTCCTCTGTCCACATAAATACCCCCGATGTATGCTTCCATTAGATCAGCAATAAGTTTAGTATACTTTTTATCAGCTTCAGTAAGATTGATAGATTGTTCAAAACCTCTGTCATTGTTTCCTTTATATATTAATTCACTCTTTTTATCAAAACCATAAGCCCTTGCAAATCGTTCCAACGTCTCGTTTCTAATGATTGCTATACGGATACGAGACAACTCACCTTCTGATAAATCAGGATACCTTTCAACAACAATATCAGTTGCAACCAGCTCTAATACAGCATCACCAATGAACTCCAAACGTTCATTGTTGGTATCAATTTTCTCCTTGTTGCTCATATTTTCATTACCGTTGGTGTAAGATTTGTGAACAAATACTCTTGCTTCAACCGACGGATCTCTGATTTCTGGAAGAGGAGGCAAATCATGGTGAATACCTCTATTTTGGACTTTGATCTTAGAGTGAGCCAATTTTTCTAGAATTAGCTTGACATCAGTTGCACCTTCTAATTTGGTGTTTTCATCATAGTTGATTATTTGATTGAAAATTGGCAGTTTTCCAGCGTCGTAAAGTGTCTTCAAGTTAGCACCTAGTTGGAGTTTGTTCGACCTAGCTATTAATAAAATCTGACCACTAAGATCTTTTCCAAAAGAATCAACAGTTTTAGATTGTAAATCAACAATGCGTTCAAGATATGAGTTGAGTTGCGATTGTGTTGGTGCAATGTCTATAATTCGTTGAAGTTGCGTCTGGATGACACCGATGGCATGTTCAACATTCTCAAAATCACTTAATGAAAAATCCTTCGGTGCCATTTCCTTTATTATATCATAATGTGAAATCAAATTACCAGCTGCTAGTGGTTCTTCCTTACTTTCAGCAGTTTGCTGTTGCTCCTTCTTCTCCTTCTTTTCCTTTTTTTCTTTTTTGGCCTTTTTCCTTTCAGATTCGGTTTCTGGATTATTTTGATCGTGTGATCTCTTTCCCATTATGCATTAACAGACTTGCTTTGGTTGTTATACTACAATATATGTTATAAAATTGTATACCTATAATTTTTCAGAATCTAAATTTTTTTGGTTTTCTTTCACTTGGGTTGTGCTCATGAGTAACATTCTTGCCTCTATTGTCATTCCGTGACGGCTTGTTTGGATTCTTGACATCGTATGCCAATGTGCCATTACCATAAATGCTATCATTTCCCTCGAATTTCTTTTTGTGTAAAACCTGGTACAGCTCTGCGTCAGAAACAGCATTGTCTTGACCTTGTTTGTTGCCAGACATCTTTAATGGCTTAACTCCATCATCTCCATACGATCCCAGCAATTGATCACCTTCTTGTGCTTTGTACGCTTCGTCTACATCATCATCATCATCTTCTTCCTTACCATTAGTTTTAGCTGTTCTATCATCATTTTCAGTATCACTATCTAAATCATCAGCAAGTATTCCCCAGTTTGGAGTTTTATTAACTCTATTAGCGGTACCATATGTGATTCCTCTCTCTGAAATTTTCATGTTTGGATACTCTGGAGGTGACCCTAATTTTATCATGTTTTCAAGCCAGGGAGGATTAACACCATTTTGAATTCCCAATGCCTTTTGCAATTCAATACTCAATTTGCCTGGCTTAAACCGCGACTTGACCCTTTCATTAATCTGATTATTATTATTATCCATTCCTTCATAATACAATTCTCCGTACTTCAATAATGGTGGTTTCAGCTGATGCTTGAAGAATGCATCATATAAAACGTTGAAATTGAGGTCTAGTTGGCCTGACTTCGGCTGAACTCTAGCCCTCATTCTTTGCTTCAGCGTATCTTCATTTCCTTCTGTGTTAGTGCTTCTCATTTCTGCTATACCGGTAGCTTTGATGAAGGAAGGAAGCTCGAATAATCTTCGTTCTCCTCTTTTGCTTGACAAAAATCCCTTTTTGGATACCCAATGACGGGGAATTGGCACAGAATTATGCATTGTTTTGAGGTAAACATGAAGATAAGCATCAGGTGCATTTGTATCTTGCCAGTTGATGTAATAATTGTATGGTGCTGTGATTGATTTCAAGTCTGACAACGGAATGTTATGAAGCTCCATAAATTTTCGCTTCGACAATGTTTCTGGTTCCTGTGATTGTGATATGTGTTCAGGTCCATTTTTCACGGAATCTGTGCTCTTTTGTAACATGCCTTTGTGCTTAGACTGAGTCGTATCGTGTTCTCCCACTTCGTTTATTTTGTCCTCCGTCGGACTTTCTGCTGTGAATTTACTTATTATGTTTCGAAATTCTTCATAATCTTCTCCTTCCTCCTCCAAATTTTCAACGACTATATCAATACTTTGAACCTCAGGCGTACTTGCTTCACTAACGTCACTTTTTGAAATGATCTTTTTCACATTAATGTTGTTACTGGTCGTGTCCTCGCCATCAACCTTCAAACAAACTGGCTGCTTACCTTCTTTGGCCTTTTGTCTTCGCTTCTGATTCTTCGATAACCTAGTCACTTTGACATCTCTACCCATGGTGATAGCTTTCTTTAAGGATAAAGATCATTATGAGAAAAAATAAATATAACAGTTTAGAAACTTTATTCTCCAAGAGAGCAGGTTATAATGTCTTTGGAGAAACAGCCTAGTATAACAGATGCTCTCAATGTGATTGAATCGAAGAGAGGACCAAACACAGGCACCAAAATGCCGGAAGCAACCACAAATAACACAGATGTCTCAAACGAAGGACCAACGTTGTTGGAGCAGACCTCAAATTTGAAAAAAACCTTACAAGCTGCCTTAGATGAGCTAGACCGTTCAAAGAAGGAGTTTCAGCGTATTAGTGGCTTGTTGGAAACTAAGCTTGACAAGATGGCTAAATGATGATTCCATTAAGGTACAATTTGTCCTACTTATGGCACAAAACTAATACTAAAAGTACGAAGTGAAGTCACAAATGAATCTACTGGTTGAATGGATAAATCAATTTAATGGTACCGATATCATTGAGGTGACCAATACTTTTCACAATAAAGTTATCGAGTCTCATACTTTGGTCAAACAATGTGAAGTTAAATCTTTTATTGATGTATGAAGCAGTGAGACTTTAATCATAGTTGCTATATAATGTTTATACTCCTTTACGCTCATATATTTTGATGTATGCTGAATGCAGGCTGTTTTAGTACATGTTGTTTTTTAAATAACTTTTTGTGGCTCATGCTACGTTTAAGTACAACTCATAAGGCGTGTAAAACACAGAGAACATCCAATAACATCATCATATGTTATATTACAACACGTCAGCTCATAAGTCAGCTCACAACTTACTGCGATCCTTTTTAGTTGAGTTTAAAATTTGATATCAAATCTTTAACTTGTTTACACACGATTTTTCATTTTTAGTATGCTAACAGGACTTATGTTGTCAGCACGAGACGTGCTGAAATTTGTGTCTATAGGAAGACACGTGAGGTTACAAGGTAAGTTGCAAATAACAAAGCATTTGAAAAGACCCCCTGGTAACTTTGGACGGACTAGAGGATTCAAAAGACAAACGTTGTATGCACGACCGATGTCAACAACAACACCTTGTGCCATTGCTATAGATGAATCTAAAGCAGATAGATCACCTGCGACATTATCTGGGTACTTGAAATATGCTCTTTATCGAAACTTGAATGTTAGTAGCACTGTTTTTGTTGGATCGATTTATGAACTTCAAGTCAAACAATACCTAGAATCAAAATGGCCCCTACCAATATCGAAACTGAAGATAGTTGGTGGAGCCGGAGACAGAGGAGTAGATATTGACGCGAACATGGGTCAGTATAGGCTCCTTGTACAGTGTAAATGTTATTCGTCACAGCGAGTTGATCCCAAACTGTTGAGAGAGATCAAAGGCGCAATACAGGACGTACCAACAAATACAGTTAGGAAAGACATACCTTTAGTTGCAATGATTGCATGTACCAACTCATTCACAAGGCAGGGGAGAACTGAGTTTGATAAAGCCAATATACCTATGATTTACCTCAAATTTTCAAGACCTGAACTTATCGATATTAGTAAACCCTATGACATGAAAAGTTGGAAATGGGGTGAAATGTTAGGTTGGGAAGCGAACTGGAAAGCTCAAAGCATAGGTTTAGGTGTTAGATCACCCAATGGAACTACTATAGATTAAATTGAAATACATTGATATACCACTAAATAATGTTCAAAAGACTAATAAATAAAATAATGAAACTCAATAAGTCAATAACAAAAAAACGAAAGGGAAGCTTATTTTGGAATGGATTTACCGGTTTGGATTTCAGGAATGGCTCTTAGCTTTTCAATCCATTGACATACTCTTGGGTATTCTTCAATGCCTTCAAAAGCTAACTTGCTGTCAAGCCAAGGATAACTGCAAATATCAGCAAGGGACAAGTGGTCACCAACGAGGAAACCTGTTTTATTCTTTTCTAATTGTGCTTCCAAAACACCAATCAACCTCAAAGTCTCCTTACGATATCTTTCGATAGCAAATTCGTCCTTCTGAGGAGCAAAGAAGCTGAACCAGTGGAATTGCCCTTTCATTGGACCCAAGCCGGCCATTTGAAAAAAAACCCACTCTAACATTTCGTAATATTCCCTAGTACCATGCTTATAAGAAAACTGGTAATCTTTATCAAATTTGTCAGCAATATACATCATGATAGCAGCAGATTCGTTTATATGAATTGTTTCACCGTTGGCATCTACGTGGGTAAGCGATGGGATCCTCCCATTGGAATTGAACTTCAAATACCACTCTTCCTTACATTCTCCTTTGGCAATGTTAATTGGTCTGACATAATAATCCAAGCCAAGAAGTTCCAAGAGAATAGTAATCTTGAACCCGTTCGGAGTAGGAGCTGTATAGAGCTTGATGTAAGGCGCTTGTAGGCCAGATGCCTTTGGGTCGTTTTCAGAGACAATATAGTGAACCATTGAGGAATTTAAAGTGAATAAAGTGTTGCTGGGAGAAGAAGAAATTGATTACAAAGCATTTACCTTTATATACTATCAGCGCCCTAGGAGTTTTAAATTTTTGTACTTGAAGAATCTTAGAAAAAACCTATGAATTTAATCAAGTAACATGGTGAACAGACTAAGTATCTCGGAGACAAACGTCTTGAGAAGTCAGCTAGGTCTTCGGTTGATTCCAGATACAAAAAATGTAACGGGGAGTGAGCAGGAAGGTAGTGTTCAGGTTGCAAGGATATCCATTGATGATACAAATAAGCTTAGAGCACAGCTAGGGCTTAAGCTAATAGAGGTTTCAGTTAGTGAAGATAGATATGCTGTTGAAGTTAATAACTATTTGAAAAGAGAAGAGCAGATCAAGCAAAGCCAGAAAGTTGATGATTTGAAAAAGTCTGTTGAAGTACGAAAAGCATCATTAAAGAGGAAGAAACAAATGGCAAGAGGTGGAATACTTGACAGAGAATCAGACACAAATAGTCTTGAGGATTGGCTTGCCAACCTTGAAAAAATGGATAGCCAAAAGTCGGATAATACCAAAGACGTCAAAACGAAACTTCTCAATGTAAGTAAGAAACTGAAATTCAAAGCGCCAACACCTAAAGTGAATGAATCTGAAGTTTTGACTTTGAAAGATTGCGAAGTTTTAGACGATAATGCTGGAAATGATTCAAATGACGAACTTGTTAATAAAGAAGAATATTTGGATGAGGCAATACAAAGCAGTATTACAAAGCAAAAACTTGATAATGGAGAGTTGGTTTCTGATATACATAGAGATAATAGGTTATTAGACACAGAATCTTCAAGGAAACAGTCTGATGAAGGTGCCAATACTAAAAAGCGAGCCTTCATTTCCATTCGTTTAGAATCAGACGATGAAGACGAGGACGATATTGAAGCACACAGCATTGGTAGAGATATCGCAAAACCGAGGTTTAAGAAGCTGAAGTCAAGCAAAAATAAAAATGCCAAGTCAAGAATATTTGATGATATTGATATTGATTTTAAACCAGTACCTCTAATTGACCACGATGAAAATAAAGATGACAACGAAGAGTTGGAGAGGTTGCTAGCAGCCACTAGGATTGAAAAGACGAAGCAATTTTCTGCAGCCGAAATTAATGAGGATGAAATTGTTTCATTAGGAGAAACAATTCAGGAAAATGTACAATTTCTAGATACAATTGGCACGATGGCTCGAGAATCCAAACAAGACCGTAGATCCTCTTCAGCTGATAAAACAAACAACGGTGAACAGACTACAAAGTTTGAAAATCCTCAACTGTCAAATAGAGTTAATTCTATTTTGCGAAATCCTCAGTTAGATCAAAGCTATTCTCTTTCCTCAATTTTATCTCACCTTGACAAAAAGGCTGATGGTAACGAGAAAGTGGATCCCAACAGTATTAAAATTACTTACACTGATGATAAAGGGAATGAGTTGTCTACAAGGGAAGCTTATAAGTTCATGTCACGTAAGTTCCACGGTACAGGGAAAAAAAAGACATAATTACCTTAGTGGAATCAATTGACTGTCTTTTAATGGACTTCTGCAAAGCGGACACTCACTTCTTTCCTTGCACCACTCCAAAATACACAACCAACAAAACACATGTCCGCATGGTCCACAAGATGGATCCTTCATCGGATCGAGACACAACATACAAGAGCGATTCTGGTGTGTGATATACGCCAACTTAGTGGAATCTGCTAAATCGATATGCGTGTCATTTTCGCTGACAGCCAATCCATCAATACTACCAGGTATTATGCTTACTGTACCATTTTTTAGTGACTTTTTAAGCTTTTCATTGTCATCGTTAGAGCTACTCTTTGTTCCTTGTACCAAACTTATCACAACACTTGTATACTTTATAGCTAACTGTAATAGCATTAAACCACCTAAAAGTTCATATTCACTCCCTCTGTTCGATTTATCTTGTTGAGAAGACGGCCTGTAGCCTAGTCCGTATTTCAACCCTAACACACGCTTGGAAATGTCGTAGTACCTTCCTTTAATATAAAACAAAGCAAGATGCGCGTTTTGCACATCTAGAACAGTGACACTGGTTATATGGTGCAAAACTTTCTTGAACAGGCCCTTCCAGCCCTCAGAGTTTTCAGGGAGCTTACTTGCCAACCATGCTGTGAGCTTGGAAACTAAATATGGCATGAATGCGTAAAGTATGACAAACAATGATTTCCTCCACCTTTGGACACGACGCCCCGTATTGGTATAGTACAAATCTACGTACTCTTCACCAAAAGTGCGTGCTCCCAATGCAGTTGTCAGGCCAAAGTAAAGCACCCTGGTTAGCGTTTTAACTGTCTTTGTATCAACTCCATTTCTGGAGCTTGAGAACATTCTTGCTACTTCTGACACTTGTTTGTAAATTTTGTCCAAATAAAAATCATCCTTTTGACTTGACCGCACAATTGCTGCTGCTGTGGCATCGTCTAGTTCCCTCTGTATATAGTTAGACATTTCACTATCAAGAAAATTGTTATCCTCATAGGTGACAGTCCACTGTGCGCATACCGAAGAATCATAAGTCCGCTCAGCATTATTGTGCTACATCACACCAGTTGCTGCAATGGTCTCAATGATTTTGTGTTTTGCAAGGGAGGTACTAAAATCTATGAAGCGGGTATAGGTATAGGAAGAAATGTGGGTTTTGCAAAAGAAATGCGTACATTGAAGAAAAAACCTACTGTTATCCGTTCGAAGAAGACATATATGATTCAAGTCTAAGAAAAGAGATGGCAGGCCTTTTTTTAGACTTTTGCTTTTCAGTATACTGTAACAAACCATCAAAATCATTGCTGAAATGAACATGCTTGATAAGTTGAACATTTGTACGCTATGTTAAAGGTGCACCTTTGGTAGTGAAAGCTAATTTGAGTGTTGTAACTGATGCCCCGCTAGAAGTACGACAAATGTAAGGGATCCCTGCACTTAAGTAAAAGTTCATTTGTGAATGATGACTGGAATTTACATTGATATCTAAAATTTGATATTACTGATTAGTGAAACTAATCTTTACATAGAGTATTACGATTTAAAATGGAAAACAACATTTCTTCTTTATAGCTTCCTCACTCAATTTGCTTCTTCCAAAAGCACATTTTATTCCACCGCATTATTGCAGTCAGCGTCACTTGGATGACACTGCTATTGGCTACCTTTGCTCACACAGAAGCAAAGTGATAGTTTATTAAGAAGGTTAAACACCGAAAAAAATTATTAGCTATCTAACCAATTTTATTATGCCAAGAAACCCATATAATGCCAGGTGGAAGAAGCCGACGCAACTCCATTGCAGAATCGATCTCTTCGATACTAGAGGCAGACGATAATGTGAAGGCGACAGAGCAAGAAGAGGAAGCCCAGGCGGATGTGACGCCTTATGAACTAGAGTTTTGGAAACCTAGAAACATTCTGAGTGTTGCAGATACACCGTTTTCAAATAGGTACTTGGTGCACTTGCTTGTTATTGCATTCTCTGTGCCGGGAAACTTGGCCAGAATATCACTACAGAGCCTGACACGGTATCAGAACTCGTATGTCAACTACAGCGGCGGTACCGTTGTGTGGGTCAATTTTGCAGCATGTTTCATCATGTCATGGACCAATCACTCCCACAAGTTCTGGAATCTCATATTGAGAGACTCTAAGAAGACCAGCATGAAGCAAGTGGCCCTGCACACTGGTATCACCAGTGGGTTTTGTGGATCTTTTTCAACTTTCAGTAGTATGATGATTGAAATTTTCTTCAAAACTGTTGAAATTGCTACAAATGACACCTTGCCAAATCCTGGCTACAGAGTAATGGAGTTTTTTGCTTCCTCGCTTGTAAGTGCTGGTGTGCCACTCTTTGGTCATATTGTTGGTGCACATTTTGCTATTTTTTTCGACTTTTTAGTGGTGCCTAAACTTGACCGAATTTTGCATCACTCGGTCGTTAGAGTTTTCGAACTAACTTGCGTTTTCATTGGGTTTGCTGCTTTGATTGTTAACTTGGTGTTAACATGTACGTTGCCTATACACCACTGGTACAAACAGTCTTATTCTTTTTGCATATTGATGGGTGCGTTTGGTGCGCTCATGAGATTCCAATTGAGTATGTACAATGGTAAGTTTATTCGTAGCTGGTTTCCATTTGGTACTTTGTTGGCCAATATTTCCGGTGTTCTTTTGATAGCTATTTGTTACTTGTTAGAGTTGGGTTACAAATCTGAATCCATTAAATTAATTGCTAATCCAACCAAGCAAATGGTTTTAAAAGGGTTTTCAACTGGCTGGGCAGGTAGTTTGACTACTGTCTCAAGTTTAATAAATGAACTATACAATATGAAATACCCCCTTTATCAGCATATTTACTTTTGGACAACTTTTGTCTCATCTCTTGTTATCATCATTTTGATTGACGGCTGTTACTTTTGGACAAGAGGCATGGCTTTGGTTTAGATCCTCGAAGTAGCATTGTGTATTTGCTTATATTCATCGTCTTTATAAATTAAAATATACTAATACCAATAACGTTGACTAATCGAACATTGCTGAAACTGATGCTGGTTGCTTCTTCTTTTTATTCTTTCCCTGTTTCACTTTTATATTCAGACCGGAGGCAAACAATTCATCTAAACCATCCGTACTGCTAGAATTCACATTAGAAGATGACAAACTTGTGTTCGATCCCCATTGGTTTTTTCCTATGGATGATGATTGCAAACGAGGAATTGTCTTCGGTTTTGGTTTTGGTAGAGATGGAAACATTGATGAGTCAGTTTTTCTAATCGTTGATGGGGCGGATGGTGCTGCACCCCAACTGGCGGATCCAATACCATTATTACTTGACAATGAACTTGCTGATGATGTACGGACAACACTTTTGGGTGTCAAGGCCGGCAATGAAGTTGATGAAGAGTTATTCGACAAGACGGTTTGGTATGATGACATTGGTTTTGAGACTGGTAATGCTGTACCAACAGGGGCATACCCAGGAACACTTTGACCGTTTTTAGGTTGATTTAATGAAATTCCTCTTGCAATTGGCTTTTTGGTAGTTCTAATTGAACCCCAAGCTCCGCCGACAGTCTTAGTTTTAGTAGTAGGCAATGATGGAAACTTCTCAGTACTTGATTTGATTCTTGAGTTTAGATTCGAATTATTTATCCAGTTGACATCAGGAGTCGTTAAGATAGAGTTTGTTCTGCTGTCAGATCCTGGTAACTCAGGAAAAGATTCTTGCAATTGCTTTGTCTTCAGATTAAATTTGTTAACCTCAGCTAATTCTTTTCTTTCCGGTGATGACGCTGGAAACAACTCTGAAAATTCGTACAACAAGAGTGAAACATCTGCATGGACACCACGCTTGAAAACTTCTTTGTAAACATTTTGTAATTCTCTGGCATCAATGTGGCCATTACTAAATTGAGAGTTAGCTTCATCAAATTGTTCATACAAATCTTCATCAAAGTTTAAATAATGTTTAGCTCTCATTTCAAGTCTCTTTTTCTTGGTGGCATAACTTGTTTTTGGCTCCGTCTTTTCATTATTATTAGTAATTTTCTTAGTATTGTTATTAAAAGCTGAGGATAACTGGTGACCAAAATTGAGGCGCCCGTCTGTTAAATGAGGATGCTCTTTTGCCATATGTGCTTGTAATTCAAATTCGTCTGAGAAAACAACAAACTTTTGGTCTAAACATGATCTAACATTACAAATGAAATGTGTATCTCTAAAATGGTTTTCCAATTGATTATAGTCCTTGAAATACTGGGGACTGTTTGGATTGATGGAGTCGCAGACATGACATTTTTCATGTTTTTGTCTTAAATGGACAAAGAGTTCATCGTCAGAGTAAAATGTGGCACTCTTGCAAAATTTACAAGATGGATGGCCATTGAACCCGTCAAAGTCACCTTTTTTAATATGCAGCTGAAGTTTGTTTTGTGTATACAAAGAAAGCTCAGATGGAAATGCCTTTTTATTATTACCACAAATGGTACAATAAAATTTGTTATGACTTGTCTTGACATGTTCATTGAGTTCCTTGAAAGAGTTAAATGGAGTTCTGTGAAAGTCACAACTCTTTATAGGACAAATGTATTCCAATAAAAATAAAGTCAATTTTCTTGAAGCTTCGCTAGTATAGCCTATACCTAAATCTCCCTTAAATGGAGGTAAAAGTTCGGTCTCTTTCACTTCATTAAAATCTTGTAGCTTTATATTGTCGGTAAAAATCAACTTTTCGTTCTCTGTTCTGCAAACTAAACATTGTCTTTTTTCGTAAAGTGATCTTTGTCTAAATGCACAAACGTGACAAACAGAATGTTTACATGGTGATAAAGCAAGTACCTGCAATGGCTCTGCACAAATTATGCACGTTTCTGACTCAATGTCGGGTGAAGCATCTGAACTGAAATCTTGGTGCTGAAAGCCTTTTGAAGAAGTGCGGTTTTGTATTAGTTCGTTAGCACTTCTTCTACCCTTTGAAGTAGGTTTTGATGACTTCTGGGATGACATTATCCAGTACTACGGCCAACTTACTTTTGAACCTCAATAGTGTCAAATGAAAAAAAAATCTTTTCTTCAATGTTGAAAGCTCAAAGAAGCCAATTAATTAAAACTTTACTATAAGTACCTCAATGACCAGCTTTAACTTATCGGCGACTTTGAATGTGCTAAAGCTTGTTGGTAATCCGAATTTGGCTTTCCCACAGCTGATTGTGCCTACATTTAATCAAATACCGATTCCAATCAATACCGACTCAAACATCCAAATCAAAGCAGTGGTATTAGACAAGGATAACTGCGTCGCTAAGGCCTACGATGACAAGGTATGGCCAGAATATGAGAAGCGTTGGGCCGAATTACGGACCCAGTACCCAGGTCACAGACTTCTCGTTGTCAGCAATTCCGCTGGAACAAACGATGACGCCAAGTACGAACAGGCCATACTGTTGGAAGAAAGAATGGGCGTTCACGTGCTTCGCCACTCTACCAAGAAACCAGGTTGCCATTTGGAAATCATGCAATATTTCAAAACTCATGGAGTCACATCTGACCCGAGGGAAGTAGCTGTCATCGGTGATAGACTTTTCACAGACGTTTTAATGGCAAACATGATGGGGGCATATGGTGTGTGGGTTTCTAATGGCGTCAAGCTATCTCAGAGTCCAATCTGTAAATTTGAACGATGGCTTTATAGATGGCTTCAATGATTAATAATAGCTCAGAAAAGGGGCCCAACTCCGATCTCCGATTTTACCCATTTTCTCTCTACTCATTAAGATTTTGAAGAAATAAAGAAAATCTTTGTTTCTAGGACACTTTGCTACATTTGAGAGACAGCAATTTGAAATGTCCCTTAGGTCAATAAATAACCATCTGCATACTTTAAATAAAATTTTTGAATACAATGACAACATTATCAAAGAAAAAAACAGATCCACAAACCAGGATAACATTTCCAACTCGTATGCAATAACTCCAACATCACTATTCAACATTAGTAAAACTGATTCAATTCTCACTCAGAAAAGAGTCATTACTTCGTTGGTGATATTTGTCATTTTTATTGTTTCCCAGCTAGTTTTGAACTATATTGGCCTTGTAGTATTGGATGTTGAAGAAAGGCCGGTAATACTGGTTATATCTCAACTCTATAACATATTCTCGTCATACTTTTTTCCACTTATTTTAGCTACTCAAGTGGATGAGAATGTCACTAATCCATTTCAAGACTTACATAGGGAGGTCGGCGCATACAAAAATTTCAAATTATGTGCTATCGTTCAATGCATAGGTCTTGTTATATCTATCTTTACCACAATTGCAGTGTTTACAGGTGGTCCTTACTATGACAATACATCTAGTGTTGTTGATGGGGACATTGAAAAGATTGATATGACCACTTTTGTTCACATTTATCAAATTATTTCCCTCCAATTGCTTATTTGTGTTGTTATATTATCTTTGGTCAATTTAATTTTGACTGATAAAAGAATGATTGATTATTTTAATAGGATTGACCGATCGCAAGATGAGGAAAATCTAGATGTAATGTGTCATCGTCATCAGCTACCAAATGATTTTTATGAGCGTGCTTTAGAAACACATTATGGTAGTCGTGGCCAAGTATACCATGGAGCATATTAGTTTCTTGTTTTTCTATTCGATATTTTATAGATTCTCACTGCAGAATGTAACTTCACGCTTCAACATAAAGATTCAATAAAATTAACTTAACACTAAAATAAAAACTATAACAGAAAACATTTGATACAAGCGCTCCCCATAAAATTCAAAAATAAGGCATCCATGAGGAATCAGAATTTGCTAAGTGTCTAGGATTAACAGCATGAGCTATTAGATTCACTGCCACTTGAGAGGACACTGATTGATTTTGGTTGTCAAAGTTGGCAACAGATGTAATTTTTTTGATGATAGCGTCTACGTTGACACCAACTATTTCCTGCAAATTTGGGATTTCCGCACCAATAGTCTTTTGACGCTGAGTGTACCATGTCATTACTTCGTCTCTCACAAACAAGTTCAAAAAGTGCTCAATTTCATAAGATGGGTCTGCTAAGCATTGAGCAATTAAAATCATATGCATAGATAATATACCTTCAGTACCAGTAGTACCAATTAATTCTTGAACATTTGGAGTCAATCTGAATGGAACAGTTTCAAGTGTACAGAAAATTGGCGCAGCTCTTTGTTGAGAGATGTCCATCTTGGAATTTTGCATAATATTATTTGATGTTTTTCCACCTGCAATTTTATATGGCAACATTTCCGATGTATAAACCCTTCCTGAACCTTGGTGAATATGAATTTTGTGAGGTTGTCTACCATTTATGCACATCATATAAGTTGAGAAAATAAATGTCGCATATTGAGAAGTGAATTGTTTTCTGAATACCCAAAAATCTTCGAATTTAGGGAAGTAATGCACAAAGTAGTCTTTCATCACATTTGTAGGTACAAACATTGCTTGAATTGCAGAAAGGATCTCTGTTTTCACATTCAAAACATCGGGTTTTGGCAGTCTTGGATCATAAGCTGAACGTAACTTTTCCATGTAAAATGCCAAAGGCTCATCTTTATTCTGACCCTTGGCTCTCATTGCTTTTTCATAAACACTGTACATGTTTATGTATTTTTCATCGTCTGAAACCATTCTGATGTGTGGTGATAATGGAATGGCAACTGGCAAAGTAAATTCAATAAAACGACGTCTAGTTTGAACATTCCTTGACAGCTGATCATTGAATAACCTGAACATCTGATACATTCTTTCTTCTCTTCTACAATGGCGAGCCGCAGGAAATTGAATAGCAAATTTATGCAAGCTACCGTCAGTACCTCTAATTGTGATGCGTTTGTAACATGCAACTGGTCCTCTAATCAAATCAATTGTTGGCATGAATCTTTCAATTTTAAAAAAACCCTGGTTGTTCTCTTTATTCAACAAATATTGTCCAGGGATATCAATCTCTTCAAATTTCTGATGATGGAACTGACTCAGATGAGGGCAAACTCTTTCAAGATTAACCTTTCCATAACTCCTATCCAATCTTTCTTCCATGCGGACTTTCCATTTCAACAACTTGGAAATGTAGGTTTCCAGATTTGGCTTGCTTTGAATAATATCTTTGTTGAACTCAGATTTAATATGCTTAGGCAAGACACTTTCAGCAAATCTTTCGATACTAGCTTCGGTAGCAGGTGGTAGCCTTACATTTTCTCTGGGATTTGGTAATCTATTAAATTGTTGCACACCATCATGATATAAAGCCACAATCAATCTGTAAGCATCTGCATCTGAATTGATTTTAAACCTTTGATTTATTTGATCAACAAAGGATTCCAAAGATAAAGTGAGTAATGGATAAGCGGATTTCATTATACGGGAAATTTCATCAATCCACACCCACGGTTTTCTTTGAAGTAACGGGTTAGAAGGCACAGTTTGAGCGATAGGAGTACCACCATTAGTATTATTATTTGTTGACCCCGGAGTTTGAACAGCGGGAGTTGCAGTTTGAAGAACTGGTGACACATTAGGTGCTGGTGTTGCAAGACTTTCAGCCGGGGTAGTGTTGGTATTTGCATTAGTTGTGGTAGTTGTGCCAGCAGAAGGCGCGCTATCGCTTGTTGCACCAGGCGTTCCACTAGTACTAGCTTGCGTAGTTTGTTGAGCCTGCGCCTGCTGAAACGATTGCTTTTGAAGAATAGCGTAGTCTTCTCTAGAGGTCCTTAACTGGAAATGAAGCGCTTGAGGGTATGCCTTTGCAATCGCAAACAGAACTTCAAAAGCAATCTTACCTTCTTTTTGTGCCAATGATGTCAATAGTTGTGGAATGAATGTTACCCAATACCACACAGGCATATCACCTTTGTGACCTAGGAAAGATTCTGCTAATGTACCATTGGCATTGTCCAAACCAACTAACCATAAAATTCTACAAAGCAGTCTTCTAGATTTATTGCTTTTGTAGAGGGAGGCAGCTTGCAGGTAACAACTAATCGCATGCTTGGCAAAATTGATATCACCGCTGCTCTTGAATCTATTGTCATTAAAAAATCCCCACTCTGCCCATGCCTTTGGAAGATTCAAATCTAACTGAACTGCGGTTGCAAATGCTGAATTTGCTTCATCAGGAACATTCAACTTAGCTAAAAACATACCTTTGAGCGTTATGAATTCAGCTTTTTGCTGAGCAGCAAAGTATACTAAATTAGTGTTACTTATTACATCCAATCCAGTATTCAATTCTGCAGGGTTTTGATAATGACATTTTGCTTGCTCCCTCAATTTTAAGAAAGCTTCTTGAATTTCAATATTTGGAAGTGTGTATATTTTCGCCAATTGATTGATACACACTTCCGGCATATGATGTTCTCTCGCAACATGAGCAAATCTATTAATGACCCATGCAATTTCGTGATAGCCCCTATAAGCGTAAGAGTTATTGGCACTGTTTCCACTTTGTGTAACGGCGGGAACTAATGGAAGATAATACTTATTGATAACATCAAAAGCATGTTTTCTCCAAGTGACCAAGTCATTCCACACGTTGATATCATCCCAACTATTTGGTAAACGCTCTCTCCAGGCTTGTAAAACTCTTTTCAAATCTTGTGATTTAGAATCCAAATTTTCAATTGTTGTGTTCGTCAAACTTCTATAAATTTGAATGGCTTCACTAAATTCCACGTACTGCTGGAACCCATGTAATAGGGATATATGACATCCCGTCACTCTTTGTGGTAACTTCCACCATTTACGCAAAGCAAGCTGTATACCTTCATCAATCAATCTTTGAACATTTTGAACAGATTCTTGATTTTGAGAATAGGATTGAAGAGCCAGGAAAGTTTGAAACATCTGTCTTCTGGGAGTTGGAACATCCATAACAGTTTTGACAGACTGTTCTAATGGATCCCTATCTTTAATCCAATCTGCAATTCTCCAGCCACATTCCAATAATAAATCTGTAAATCCCTCATGCTTAGCTAACTCTGTCAAAACATCCCAATATTGTAACTTTTCAGCACACAAAATCCAATCATCTTCCCAAAGTGCATATTCAGATTCAGAGTACGGCAAAACACCACTCCTAGCTTTTATCTGAGCAGCTTCATACATTCTAAGAGCTTTATCCCACATTCCAATTTGTTCATATGATAGTGCAGAATTGGTCTCAAAATATTTCGACCTTCTACGCCACAACCCATAAAACATGTCATCTTCTTGCAGGCCAGCATACATTTCAACAAGTGCATCTTTATTTGCTTCTTTAATTTTAGAGTTTTCTGCAACTGGATTAGAATCTATCTGCTCTAAAATTCTGACACCTGAATACCAAGCATCATAATTCATACCTAAATATTTAACTAAGTGAGGTGGTAGTTGTAGTTCGGCACATTTGCTTGCAGCAGAAAGCATAATATGGATAACATTAGGAACGGATTCTTGTTGTCTCATGTGGTAATCTCTGGACAGAAGCGTAACAAAAGAGTGTAAAAAGTCTTGTTTTTCACGCTGAGAAATGGAATTATATGCCACTGGAAATAAGTTACACCAAGAGTTATGAATTGCTTCTGGACTCTGGTAAGATAAATCTAGTAATGGATCGAGAACATCTTTAGCACTAATTTTGATATTGTCTTCCAAAAATTTTCTGTGTTTTGCTAGAATATCAAGAATATTTTCACTGGCTGGTTCCATTGCCGTTTTTGGGACCACTTGTTTAATAGCACCAAGAGATGCTAATTTTATCTCAGATACGTGGAGTTTCAAGTTGTGATTGAAGTCGAACGAGCCGTAAAGAATCTGGGCTGCTTGGTTTAACCATGGATACTCAGACAAATATTCCCAATTCTGTTCACGTATGACATAAAAAAGACGGTTCCTGATATCCTTATCAATAGACGCGCTCAAAATATTCATTAATTCTTGGCGAATCTTTGTATCTGAAATTTTGGTTCCAACTAAGAAAGGATGCTCTAACCTAAAGGTAAGCTCGCTGTAAGAAAGATTGTCAGCTTTAAAAATATCGACAATAATTTGATAATATAAGTTAGTCAATTCAGGGTCATTTTTCATTTCATACATCATCATCTTTGATAAAACAGCCGCTTTTTCTTTGGCTGTTGGTATAATTTCGTCCTTTGCAAAGACCCACCCACGAACAATCTCAGCTATCTTTTTTAACAACCTCTTATCGTTTGACCTGTCAATTAGCTGCACAAGGAGTGACAAATATATTCTTCGCTGATCTCCTAAAGTGGATATCCTTAAAGAGCACAAATTTAATATTGTTTCTAAAAGCTTACTAGTCATTCTAGCTTCTTCAGCTGACTGAACCAGATCCACACTTGTTTGGCCCTTGGTTGACATAGACAAAGTGATGTGATCTTTAACTAGCTTACCTAAAGTTCTTATGATTAATTGAATATTTTGATCCAGTAACTCAGGCTGAAATTTAGCAACAGTCCAAGAAAGGGTCACACCGGCTGCAACAGAATTAGTAGAACTTAAATCTTCAGTAATGATACCAACAATGTAACTCATGAAATTTTTCACCTTCTCTTTCTTCTCTTCGTGATCAAGAGCTTCTTGTGTAACAGCCTTGATAATCAAAGACAAAACATTTTGCAATGACTCTTGGATATCTTGATTGTGGGTGCGAACACAAGAATCTAGTAACTTTTGCAAATAATCCAAATTGTCAAAAATCCACTCAGAAGGTTGCCACTCTAAAACAACATTCAATGCTTCGAGCGCATTAACGCAGCAAGTTAACATATTATCCACACTTGAGTCCGGAGTTGCTAGCATCTTTTCCAAAAACACTAATTTAACACCAACATCGGACCAAAATCCAGGAGATAACAGTACGTGTAATATATCGAGAGCTTTTCGACTTTGCTCATTTTCAGATGCACGCTGGTGACACAAGCAAATATATCTAATTAAGAATGTAATGCAGGTTTCTTTCTGACCATTAGGCACAACAAAGCTGGGCACTTCAGAAGCTTGTACAGAATCAACCTCCATTGCATCTGCATCTTGTTCAGGTAGTTTCGTGGTGGCCTCCTTTTTCGCACGAGCTTCCCAATTCAAAATCAACTCAGCTAGGTCCATCGCAAGCATTTGATTTTCGGTCATTGAATTGTTCAAAACCGTTAATTTGCCCATAGCAGTGATTATATTAGGAATAAATTGATCTCTGGAAACATAAAACAAATCGGAATATTGGACAATAAGTTGATATACATTGAGAACTTGTGTCACAACATAGCCATTTTCACTTAAAACACGACGTGTCCATTTTAACCATTCGGAATCAGTTCCTAATCTTTCGTTTAAATGGGGTGCAAGCAATTCCAAGGACTGACGCACCAGCGATTTGACTTCGTTTTGATTACTTTTTAACAATGCAACAAACACTTGCATAACAAGCTTAGGAGGGGTTTCAAAGCATGTAATAAAGTAAACAATAGAAACATAAGCAACTTGTTTAGTTATTGTATCCTCAAGACTAATATTATTCCAATTGAACTTGATAATGTCTTTTTTCCATTTAGTTACTATGTCTGGATAAAATTGAACCATAACTGAGGTCAGTTGCATCAACTCAACTCTGAACATATCATTGTTACACGACTCCAACGGCTTTTCTGCTATAGCTTTTTTCCAAACCTTCTCACCTAATTGGGAAATCCATTCAGCTGGTTCATCATTCTTCTTCGTGATGTCAAATTCCGATCCAGTATTGTCGCGATTGATATATAGTGATGGTATAACAATCTTTTTTAGTAAAATAACTAAAGTCATCAACTCCACAGTCTCTTCATTTAGCAAGCCAATAATATTATTTAAATATATTTGAGTTGTTTCTTTGTTTTTTAACTTAACGATATCTTCTAAAATGTAGGCTTCAACAAATCTTGAAATAGTTATCTTATTGACTGTCAAATAATTCACAAACTGTACAACATCATTGACTTTATTTTCATTGAGTTTTAGGTGCTCAACATAAAGAAATTGCAAACTATTAACTGTTTGCTCAAGTTGAATATGGATTTTTGACTCCAACGGAGCGGATTTTTTGTACTGAATACATTTGGTTGAGACATCAAATAATTTTTTGAATGTCTCTGAGCAAGACTTGAACCATTCTTCATCATTATCACTAATGGATTTGACTAAATCGATTAAATTGGAAAACATTGTGAATTGTAAATCAGAGTTAGTTTGATTTATAGTGTCTGCCAAAAATTCATGAAAACGGTCTTTCACGGCATTTCTCAAATTGCTGCAATCTTTTATGCCGACAAAATACGTAAATCTAGTTCCGTATGATCTAGATTTGAAATTTTCTTTGAAAAAATCAACAGCATGATCAGAAAATCTGTTTAGGAATTTGGATATTGGTTCTCTAAAAGGTGAATTTTGATGACGGCGTAAATTTGACTCCAAAAAAAGTAAAGTGTCAATTAATTCCTTCAAAAAAGTAAAAGCTTGAGGGGGTAGCATGTAAAAGATCTTCAAAATGGCAGAAATAATTTGAATAGTATGATTGCTTTCAAGCTTTTGTTTGGCTATCCTTTGAAGTGTTGCAGGTTGAGCCCAGGCCATTAAATGATCCAACAACTTTCTACCAATCTCCACTTTAAAATAAGATATGAGAAGTTCAAGTAATTTGGAAAGAGCTTCTAGTCCAGAAACTGTAAGCTTTTTGTAATCTGACAAGTTCATAAGCATTGGTCTTAATCCGTTTTGCAGCAACTCTTTTGGTAGTTTAACATTTCCCGATAGTACCTTTGATAAACCCTTGTAAGCAGCCTCAATAATTCTGATGCTACTAGAACACAATGTCTTGAAAAATACACTCAAAATTCTTATTCTAACGGATGCATTTGAAAATTCTTGTTTCGTTAAAGCCAAGGAAAGCAATTCAATACAAACAATTCTCAAGTTAACCAACTGTTCAGAACTTTTATGTTCAGATAGCTTGTTCACGCTTATAAGCGATTCATCATCTGCATCTACCAATGCCAATGCTTCAGAAAGCAGTCTGTTGAGTTCATCATTAAATTCTAAAAATGAACCTTCTAACTCCAAACAAAAGGTGATTGCATCAATGTTACCTATTTGCATATGAAATGGCAAAGCCCTCAAAGGTTTACCGAATATTGGAGCAAGCAAAACACTTTTACTTGGTGATATCATATCTGAGATCGGTACGCCTGTGATTTCAGAAAGAACTTTGAGAGAATTCTGCGCAGTTTCTCTAACCATTTTGTTATAATTGCTCAAGTCATAAACGATTTGACTAATCAAAGATTGAAATGGTTGCTGATAAATCATATCTTTGGTAACCTCTCTATTGCTATTTTTCAAAATATCGAGAATAATAGACTTGGCAATCTCGCAAACTTCAGAAGGAACGTCAGATGGGGTATCTCTCAACACAAAAAACATTGCTCTTGAAATCTCAATTTGTCTGACACCGAAATATTCATAAGGAATATTCAACTCATTAATCATAAGTTGCAAACCTATGCAGCCGCTCAGTTTATCGTAATAAGCGTCCTTGAAACAATTGTGAATAAACGTGGAACACAATTTTTTTATGCAAATAAATTTTAGAACATTGTTCACTGAACCAAACAAAGTAACACTTGTTTGAAATATATTTTTGATTGCGTCTTTACCTGCTTCTCTAACTGCAGTATTATAATGGCTTAATGTGTATGCGATAGCATCATAAATGGTGTCTTCACCTAGAGTTTTATTGCCTTCATGATTATCAACGCTGAACGGTCTGGCCATATTATGGTGATCTATCATGGTTCTACTAAGACCAAGAAAAACAAAATGTTTGCAAATTCCGTCAATCAATAGTACTGCTTCTTCTTTTACATCCTCCAATGAAACAGCGAAAAAAAGTGCTTTCAGTAACTCTAATAACAATTCCTGTTGTCTGTCAAACTTATCGTTATCCTTCACACTGTTAGCTTCTAAGCTACATGATTCTTCTATGGGATCGTTCCCTTGGTTTATAATAAATTTAACCGTTTGCTGAACTCTTCTTTCATAATCTAAAGGTATTCCTTCAGCATTAATAAATAGTTTCAAGATTGCAGTCAAATATTTGAAAGCACTGACACGGTAATGAACTTTAGGCCTTATACTTGTTAACGCTGTTAAAGCTGATGATATTGCAGCCGTCATCGACACTGGAACTTCATTAGGAATACCTTCAATTTTGAACATCCCCAGTAGTTCTTGTTCAGATACACTATGAGTTTTCAGGTCTTCATGAAGCTTCAAAAAACTTCTGTTCCTACCTCCCAATTTACCTAGAATACGCAGAGCCGTATGTGAATGTTGATGTGAATATGGGATTGGTCTTAAGTGTTTCCATAACGCCTTCATAATATCCTCAATAACAGGTTCAATGATTGGATCAATGAACTCAACTGTCATGTTATCCACGCATAATTCTAATGTTCGCAAACCCTGTGTAACTAAATCAGGAATGCTATTCAGCGCATGAACGAGAGGCCTCATTAAATAATGCAAATAGGGAACCAGAACACTCAAACGAACAGGAACTGTCAAGCACAAATCGGCGAAAACGTCCTTTTCCACTTGACGACGTGCATTAATAAATAATCTACTAAGGCACTCCAACAATACTTGCAAAATTGAAAATATTTCTTTGTAAAGAGCTTCGAATTTACCGCCACCGATTGCCCTAAATAGAGTTCTGATAAGATAAAAATATACCAATGGATCTTTAGCTGTAGTACTATACTTGAGACAGTCAAGGATTAATTCATTCAGGTGTGGCAAAAGAACTCCTTCATTATGCGTAGGGAAAAGGTTCACTGACATAAAACAGAATTTGAAAAGCCTATTCAACACATTTGACTTGACTATGTCCAAATCACCGAGCTCGGGAAGTTTGTCAATGCAAAACACAATCAAGATACTAGAAAAATTAGAAGTTGTCATTTCGTTGGCAAAAAAATATTGAGGAACATGTAAAAGAGCAGGATTCCCTAAAATAGCTTCAAATAAGTGTGGCATCTCAGACTCAAGTACTTCATTAAATGCTGCCGGTTCTAATTGAATGAACAAAGCAGCTAACAATTCCATTAGATCTTTTTCTTCTTTGCAAGAAGTGATAGGTGGGTTCATACCTCCAGATTCATATGATTGCTTCATAGCTGCTCTTAAAACTGCTAATTTTGAACTTTGAAAAAATTTCAGGCAAGATATACTCTCTTTAAAGAGATTTCTGAAAATGGTCAACTCTTCGAGAGAATTCAGGCGAGCAGTTTCTTGCCATGATTGTGAAGTGTAATCTGCTGGTTGTTCGGGATTGCATGCTTTCAATGCAACAAAAATTGATCTCAAAAATGTCATAAACATCTTAAACATGTACCTTGCAGAATCGAGGGGATCTTGTGTTTGAGTTGAAGTTAACTGAATAGGGAGGCCTCTATCAATTGTATTGTAAGATATGTCTTCAAAAACTAAAGAGCTTTCAACATCCATTACGTCTTCATCATCCTCAGAAACTGATAATTTTGTTTCACAAAGCACTCTTCCTGTAATATTTTCCGATAAAGATTCTAATTCCACAAGTTTTTTGGTTGCATCCTTTTTTATTTTTTTGAAATCTTCATGCTGAGCCATAATATCATAGTAGTTTTGATTGACAGAAGCAAATCTTTTTCCGAAGGAATCAATCATGATTAAAAACAATTGACGTGCTTCTGTTTTGCTATCCATCTTGCTAATCCGATCCACTAAATTTAACATTAGTTTGGCACTCATGATATAAACGTTCTGCGACAGAGTATTATCTCTTAAATGTCCACAAAAAGTTTCAACACTTTTCCAAATTTGCTCAGATGTTAAACTGTCATTGAGATGAACAAAATCTGCCACTATAGTGTAAGCAAGTGGCCGTAAAGTTTCATGAGCAGTCAATCCATCACCAAGAAGAACTTTTTCGTTAAATAATATTTCAAATTTCGATGCATATAATTTTCTTAAGTCAGTAGTCAAAGTATGTCGAATAGCATAAAGTAATTCCTTTCTCAAAGAAGATGACTCTGGAGGACAGTCTTGTAGTAATCTAATTAGTAAGTCGGGAATACTTTTCAAGCGATCTTCTAATGATGATGTATCAATCTTTTTGATCAAAACAAAAGCTAAGAAAAACGCCGCTTTAATTTGACAAAGTATAAAATCACCATAGAGTGATTTATTTTTAATATTTGGGGAAACGTGTGTAAGGATCCTGCCTTCTTTTTGTGCATTTTCGTGTTCTTTTCTCTGCTCATCTGCTTCAAGAGACATTAAATCGAGAACCAATGGTAAAAATTCGGGAACAGTAGATGTAATCAAGTTGCTGTAAATATTGTACAGGGAAACCAAGGTAACAGGGCATTCTGCAGCAACTTTAAGGGAATGGGTAGCTTTTAGTAAAACCTTAGATTCATCGTCATTGTTAGGTTCGGCTATAGTATCAATTGAAGAATTGCAACCAAATTGCTCCTCTACAACTTGCGGCATATTCTTGTAGATTGAAATCAGTAGTGTGAGATAATCTTCGACTTTTGAAGAAAGATAGTTTTTGTATGCTTTATGCAAAGAAATCAATATTTTTGTACAACGAATACCATTATCTTCGTTATCTTCTTTAATAACATTAATCAACATATCATAAACGTCAAATACATAGGGTTGAAAGATATCATTAGCAGGTAACCTCATTATTATGTCTAAAATCAAATATCTCAATTTTTGTTCCGGGGTATTTGTACTAAATGAAACAGGAACGGTTTTCAAACAGTCAAAGAATACATTCAATAGCTTTTTCAAAAAGAAGTCGTATTCGTTTGTACCAATGTAGGTATCTAAAGTATCACATAGTTCAGAAAACAACGAGTTTTTGGCTTTATAATCCAATGATTCATCCTGTAGACGCGTTATGAAAGCGTCCAAGTGATCTGTATAAATATTCATACGTGTTCGGTTATAATTCAAACAGAGAAACTATTTAATGAATTAGCTATAGCCAAATAACACAATTGTTTAGTGAAACACGATTCACGATTCCAGTGAAAAAAAAAAGTGGGAATCTCTTTGATTTTAATGTTAGAAAAGTCACGTGACCAACAATCTTTTGAAGCTCATTGCTCATCCAGTTAGCAATGCCGTTGCAATTAACAAAATGTCAACATAATGAAGCCCAGAGTTGGTCATAGTTTTCAAGTAATACTTGGAAGTCTTTAACACATATTTTTTTTGGCTCACGAAGTAGACTGTAGAAGTGTGCTGGTGGTATAAGTTCAAAGGGAGCCTCATCCTTTTCTGCGAGTACTTGTCTGGCATTTCTTTCCAGACAAACATTCTCTTTATTGTCATCTATCGGTTCATATGTGCTAACAATAAAATGATCATTATTGGTGTCTTTGCCATTTTCTGTCTCCCAATGCATAGAACTAGTTTTTCTGTTTAGTGATGTTGCTGCGAACATAGTCTCCAATTCCATCATTTGCTGCTCAACCCTTACCTTTCTTTTCAAAACAGTTTCATTGTTGCTTACTTTGGACCTTTGTGATAGCACTTGGATATTCTGGTAGCTGTCAGTCTTCATCTTTTTCTGAATCTTCTTCTTCTTTTTTTTTGACGTATCAGAATATATATCCATGTGAGGTTCAAACAACTCAGTAAATGCCGCATCACAAGTGCGGCCATCATTGTTTTCCCTTTCTTTTGCTATTGTTTTCTTCATAAGGTTTGTTATATCTTTACACTTATTTTTAATTTAGTTTTGTTGAAAGAAAGAGCCTACTAGCAAAGCTCATCGATTTATCAAAACACCCAAGTAAGGTTCATCATGCTGAGCCGTCATATGCGCCACCATTGAGACATGGCGCATGCATTGAAAAAAAAAATTTTATTTTTTTTTTAATTTTTCAATCTTTAGTATTAGTGTTAAAGATAAATAGATAGAGTTACACCTATTAAGTAGTAACAACAATGGGTAAGGCTAAGAAAACAAGAAAAATATCAGTGAAGAAAATGGTCCAAAAGAACGACCAACGGATTAAAGACAATCAAAAACAACAGAAAAATAAGGTTGACGATAGTGAATTAGTTAGATCTATACCACAGGTATCGTCAGCATTGTTCTTTCAATATAATGCCGCTATCAAGCCACCATATCAGATTCTTATTGATACCAATTTCTTCAATTTCAGCATTCAGAAAAAAATAGATATTGTCAGGGGTATGATGGACTGCCTTTTGGCTAAGTGTATACCCATGGTGACGGATTGTGTGATTGCAGAACTGGAGAAGTTAGGCCCTAAGTATCGTATTGCACTCACATTTGCTAAAGATCCACGTATCAAGAGACTCAAGTGTACACACAAGGGTACCTACGCGGATGACTGCCTAGTCAGCAGAGTTATGCAGAATAAATGTTACATTGTCGCCACCAACGATGCAGATTTGAAAAGGAGAATAAGAAAGGTTCCTGGTATTCCAATCATGAGCGTTGGAGGCTATGCATATGCCATTGAAAGACTACCAGATGTCTTTTAGTTTTTGTACTTTATAGATCAAGGATTACGTAACGAGAAAAAGTAAACCTAATCACTCTTTCTATGTTTCTTTAGTGGTAATGACAAACGACAATATTAATAACCTTGTGAGCATGGGATTCGATCCCGAGAGTGCACGCTCTGCATTAAAAAGAGCCAATAATGATGTTATTGTGGCTGTGGGACTTTTAACAGGTGACGTCGAGGACCAGGTCTCCCAATCGCAACAACCACCACCTTCATATGACATTGCACCACTGACTGAACCAACCGATAATATACCAATCGGGCCTTTGGATGAAGAAATACGGGCCAAAATTAATGATAGAACAAATACTGGTGAGCTTTTGAAAGAATACAATCCAATGGCAAATAAATACAGTATATATGATGATATCTCAAAATGGAAAAAGGAAGATAATGAGAAAGTTATTTTACCTATGTTACCAGAGTTAATGGAATCATATATTGCACCATTGGTCATGGTATTAGGAAGTGTGCCCGCTTTGAGAAATCTGTTGTTAAAACATCCATATTTTTCGTATGGTTTCAAGCCTAACTGGTGGAGTAAAGAAAGGGTTTTGGAGTCATCTCTTTTTCCAATGGAGTTACAACGATTATTAGCATTCATGGACACTACTTCCATCAGAGCTTTTACTTCAACATTTAATTTAACTATTGCAACAAATAAGTTGATTGATGAATCTTTTGAAAGTATTTGCGACTATATCAACTTCTTTATGAAGACTATCATAGAAAGGTTTTCACGGATCAATTCAGATTTTTTGACACCCCTGGAGGAGCTGTTACTATTTAAAATAGTTCACGAAAATCAACCACAAGATTATTTTATAATCCCAATTCAAAATGACAACCTCAGTAATAACCTTTATCAAACTGTTCATGGATTGTTTTGGAGTACTAATTTGGAAAGATTTGGCCATGATAACATTTTATCAGTCCCTGGTTTGTTGACATTTTGTATAGACACAGATGGTGATGCCATTCCAAATGGGGGATTTGATCTTGAAGAAGATTTCTATCCAGAAATATATACCAAAGAGCATGAACATGTTATTGGTAAACAACACCAGCAAATGTTAGACTTAAGCAATCAATATAGACAATATGAAAAGGCGATTTACGATACAAAGCTTTTTCAGGGCAAAAGAATTAGCAGTATTTTAGGCATGTCAGGGAGTTACCTCCAAAGTCTTGGGGAAGGAATGGAAAGCGGATCGAAAGCAGATAATGAAATTAGTGATGGAGATAAAGTAGCAGCTGCTGGACAAATTATTGAAATGATCAAGGACCAGATTGGCAAGGTTGCTGAGGAGCTAGGTGCTAATAATGAAGGCATTATTGAACGAATGAAACTCTTGAAGCACGGCTTGTACAATCCAGCTGTACTTTTAGAGGATGAGAGCTTAGAGCCTTGGATACTAAGTGGCGTCATAGTAAGCTCTACAGATTATTATTACAAGGAAGCAAAAAAATGGATCCATGTCATCATTGATCCTGAGACATGCAAGGATTACAGAGTAGAGACAACAGATTTCAAAACTATTCAAACAACAGTGAAAGCGCTGACCAATGTTGAGTTTGAGAATACTTTGATCTTGACCTATGTGAGGCAGAGTCTCACTGAGATCACTGAGCTACAACCACTAAATGACACTTTGCAACAATTTGTTGACGAAGACAACAAAAATTTGGAAGAAGTTTTAAAAGCTGCTGCATTCGAGCCTTCGGCTTCAGATTCAATGGTCCCATAATAGGAAACTTTATACGCTTTGTATCACAACTCTTGCTCAATAATCGGCTTCTATGCAACCCCTATTAAATACAAAAGCAAAGAATGTACACTTGTGTCACGTGATATGCACAACTCTTGTGCGCACCCTTGCGTGACACTTGTGACATCCTCCCTTTCTGTTTCGCGAGTGGTCAATGATGGAAATCCAGCTAAGAAACTAAAATATAAAATTTTTCCACCTGTGTGTTTTAAACTAATCGAAGGCTAAATACAATGGCGACTCGTGTGTTCACCTCTGCTTTACGTTCATTGAACAGAGCCGCGTTTGTCTCTGTTTCTAAAGTTTCCGTTGCTCCAAGAGCAGCTGTTAGATTCGCTTCATTTGACAGATCTAAACCTCACATCAACATTGGTACCATTGGTCACGTCGATCACGGTAAGACAACACTTACTGCTGCCATTACCAAGGTGCTTGCAGATGAAGGTGGTGCTGATTTCCTTGACTATTCTGCCATCGATAAGGCCCCAGAAGAAAGAGCTAGAGGTATTACCATTTCAACTGCTCACGTTGAATACGAAACTGCCAACAGACATTACTCCCACGTTGACTGTCCAGGACATCAAGATTACATTAAGAACATGATTACTGGTGCTGCCCAAATGGATGGTGCTATTATTGTCGTTGCTGCTACTGATGGTCAAATGCCACAAACTAGAGAACATTTGTTGTTGGCCAGACAAGTTGGTGTCCAAAACTTGGTTGTCTTTGTCAACAAGTGTGATACCATTGATGATCCAGAAATGTTGGAACTTGTCGAAATGGAAATGAGAGAACTTTTGTCTGATTACGGTTTTGATGGTGACAACACACCAGTTGTCATGGGTTCCGCATTGATGGCTTTGCAATCTCAAAAGCCAGAGCTCGGTAAGGACGCTATTATGAAGCTAATGAATGCTGTCGACGAATGGATTCCAACTCCACAGAGAGATTTGGAAAAGCCATTCTTGTTGCCAATCGACGAAGTTTTCTCCATTTCTGGTAGAGGTACTGTCGTTTCCGGTACTGTTGAAAGAGGTACTTTGAAGAAGGGTGAAGAAGTTGAAATCGTTGGTGGTAAGGAAGGTGCTCTCAAGACCACTGTCACAGGTATTGAAATGTACCACAAGGAATTGGACCAAGCTCAAGCTGGTGACACTCCAGGTATCTTGTTGAGAGGTGTCAAGAGAGAACAAATCAAGAGAGGTCAAATCCTAGCTAAGCCTGGTTCCGTGCAAGCACACACCAGATTCTTGGCTTCCATGTACATCTTGAACAAGGATGAAGGTGGTAGACACACTCCATTCTCTGAAAACTACAGACCACAAATGTACATTAGAACTTCCAACGTCAACGTCACCTTGAAGTTCCCAGATGACGAAGAAGACCACTCTAAGCAAGTTGCTCCAGGTGACAATGTTGAAATGGTTGTTGAATTATTGTACCCAGTTGTTGTTGAGGTTGGACAAAGATTCAACTTGAGAGAGTCTGGTAAGACTGTTGGTACCGGTATGATCACCAGAATCATTGAGTAAGTCTTGTGAATGATTTGATGGTCACATGTCTATAGTATATATATTCTTTATTTTTTATTCTACAAAACAAAATAGTCTAAGTCTATCGGTTAATTATCCGGTGCAACACGTGTTGACACCACTTGCGATGTGCTCTACCAACTGAACCCCGGTTTGTTTTTTGGCGATTTGTCCTACAGCGTCCACTATGCTAGTTGCATGCCCTTTTGGCTTTTCTTTTTGAAAATAACTTCCAGTTTCATCCAACCGTTTTCTGCTTATTTCCCACCTCGCTTCTGCTCTACATGGAGCCAATGAGCACTTCTGCCGACACCCAACGAGCAAGCTGTGGCAAAGCGTCCAGCCGACCACCTATGTCGCTCTGCGCTTACCCCATCGTGCCCTTTGGCACCTTCTCTGTGCGCCCATGGCACCCCCATGTTTGCACTGAACGTGTTGCAGCGTGCGACATGCGACTCACGCTACTTCTCAGTGTTTCCCTGCTACAGCAACGCTCTTCCCCACAGCTGCCCCAGGCTGCCCGGAGATTTTGTTTTTCCGAAGAATCGTAGCATTATTGTAGATATGATGAGATGGATTAACCCTGCGCCAGGCCACCCCACTTTCTTTCTTTGTTAAGTTGTTCCAGTCCCGGAACAACCTCCTTCTCTTTTGCCTTCCCCGTTTCTTTTTGCCACCGCACCCGCAACTTACGCCAGACCTCCTTTTTCCGGAGCCTCTACGAGCTTTCCCAAAGCGGCCACAACAGCTGATTTTTCGGCCAGTTCTCTTAAACTCCGTACACGCAAAGCAGCAGAACAAACAACGCGGATAATCCTCTGGCAGCTGTTGCTCTGCCAAACCACACATTGCCGACGCCGTCCGCGTTCTTGCACTGTGTAGCCGCTCTTCCAGCTGTGTGTTGCCCCGTGAAAAACCCATTTCAAGCAAAGTCCCCTGCTTCCCTCAGGTGATTTGGGTTATACCCGTACCGAAGTCAATTTTTTCAACCCCAGAATGTGCCCCGGATCCGGGGTCACTCCACATATTCTCCAGAGCAAAAGTGAGAAAAAAAATTTGGTTTCGGCAAGTGCAGGTTGCGAATGGCGTGTGTGAACTCATCGGGGCGCTACAGTCCTCCCCCACAATATAGCATTATCATGCACACCACTGATGTAATAGAGGTTTACATCATTGGCGTTCAAAGCCTACCTCCGCTGTAGAGCAGTCGGATTGTGCCAGCAGCGGTAGACGGCAGCGGTGCTGGCACAAACCCTCCTATGCTCTCGTAAACATGCTCTTACCGAATGTGTAGTATATTACAAACAAGTGCCGAAATTAGTAATTCCAAAATCATCCAACTCCATAAAAAGTAATTTGACTCAAACGTAAGCAGAGCCAAAGGTAAACAAGAAATTCGCGGAAAAAAAAAGGGGTAGCTCCAGCCAATCAAGGTGAGGGACTCGGTCTAGGTTTCCCCGAGAACACAAAAACAAAAGTTGCGATGGAAAGCGACACAAAAGACGTAGCTTGAGGATTGCAAAGCGAGAGGTGTACTTAGAGCCTGGCGTATCCACGGATACCAATAACGTGGAAGGTCGAAGCTCGCCAGGGTGGCGAAATCAGCAACTACAGACACAACGGCCTTTACGATTTTCCGCATTTTGCTGGAAAAAAAAACATAAGATTATCCGCCCGGAAAAAAACGTCTGCAAAATTTTTCAGTTTGGCAATTACGTTGTTTCTTTTTCAAGCACGTCTTTTTTGCGGGAAAGATGTTCAACAGGTTACTTTTTTCTCATCATTTTCAGATATAAAAGGACCACCTCCCCCACCCCACAAAAATGGTGTACTGTGTTAACTCTTTCTCCACTAAACACATTTACTACTTTATCCTAATTAACTATGTCTTCTTTAGATGTATCTGTTAAGGACCACGACTCCTTAAACACCCCTCCTATTGAACCAGAAACCAAGAGCAAGACCGCTTTCCTTGGTGCTGGTTTCCTTTGTGCCCTTATTGCCTTCGGTGGTTTCGTCTTTGGTTGGGATACCGGTACCATTTCCGGTTTCGTTAACATGCCTGATTTCATTGACAGATTCGGTCAAATTTCCGGTGAAGGTAACAAATACCTTTCCAAGGTCAGAGTTGGTTTGATGGTTTCTATTTTCAACATTGGTTGTGCCATTGGTGGTGTCACTCTTGGTAAGACCGGTGATATGTACGGTCGTAAGAAGGGTTTGATGTACACCATGGTGGTCTACATTGTTGGTATCGTTATTCAAATTGCTTCTGTTAAATCCTGGGTTCAATACTTCATTGGTCGTATTATTGCGGGTATTGCTGTTGGTTCCGTTTCCGTCTTATCTCCTATGTTCATTTCTGAAACTTCTCCAAAGGCTATCAGAGGTACATTGGTTTCTTGTTACCAATTGATGATTACTGCCGGTATTTTCCTTGGTTACTGTACTACTTACGGTACCTACCACAACTATGATGATTCCAGACAATGGAGAATTCCATTGGGTCTTTCCTTCGCTTGGGCTTTGTTGATGATCTCTGGTATGGTTTTCACTCCTGAATCTCCAAGATACCTTGCTGAAAAGGAACAGATTGAAGAAGCTAAGGTTTCTATTGCTAGATCTAACAAGGTTGACGTTAACTCTGCTTTTGTTTCTGAAGAAATTGAAAAGATCGTTGCTGGTATTGAATCTGAAAAGCTTGCTGGTAGCGCTTCATGGGGTGAACTATTTACCGGTAAGCCAAAGATTTTCTACAGATTATTTGTCGGTGTTATGTTACAATCCCTACAACAATTAACCGGTAACAACTATTTCTTCTACTACGGTACTTCTATTTTCAAGTCTATTGGTTTAGAAGATTCTTTCCAAACTTCCATCATTTTGGGTATTGTTAACTTTGCTTCCACTTTCTTAGCTCTTTACGTTGTCGACAAATTCGGTAGAAGAATGACTCTTATGGGTGGTTCCGCTGGTATGGGTATCTGTTTGTTAATTTTTGCTTGTATTGGTGTTAAGGATCTTTACATTGGTGGTTACGGTGGTGAAACCAGAAAGCCAGTTGGTAGTGCTATGATTTTCCTTTCATGTTTCTTCATTTTCTTCTTCGCTATCTCTTGGGCTCCAGGTGCTTACGTTGTCACTTCTGAAACTTACCCAACTAGAATTAGATCAAAGGGTATGGCTATTGCTACCGGTGCTAACTGGATTTGGGGTTTCTTAATTGCTTTCTTCACTCCATTTATTACCAACGCTATTCACTTTGCTTACGGTTTCGTTTTCTTCGGTTGTGTCTTATTCTCATTCTTCTTCGTCTTTGCCTTTGTTCCAGAAACTAAGGGTCTCAGTTTGGAAGAAGTTGACGATCTGTACAGAAACTACACTCCAGGTTTGGCTTTCATGAAGAAGTTCAGAGACCCAGAACCAGAAGTTCTCAAGGAAGAAGCTGCTGCTCAAGACGAAGTTTAAATCAATACCATTATGACTTAGTTTCAAACCTTTAATGTTATCATGATCTACATTTTTTTTCTTTGTATCCTTATCATATAATGCTTATGCCTACTCCAGTTTATATTAATATTTTTAATTTATAAAACTTAAACTAAAATTTGTTCATTTACTTTATCCATTAAAAATTGTACACTTTATTTACTCCTAAATGGCAATGTGGATTGACCTTTAAGAAGCTTCCGTTTTTTTTTTCGAAGAAAATCATCCGCTAATCCTTCATCAAAATCTTTATTCAGCTTGGAATCTAACTCCAACGCAAAATGAAAATCTTGATGTGATATTCTATCTTCAGTAGCTATCTTTTCATTACATTTGCTGCAATATTCTTCTTGTTTCTCCTTTTCATCCAATTCAAAGTTTTGCCTTTTTTCTTTTCTTGGCTCATTTGAAGAAATCTCGCTGAACTCATGAATGGAATTGTTTCTCTTCAATAATAGGTTATCCAAAACTCCCCTTTTAGCTGCCTTCTCATAAGGCTCTTCCACTGATGGTGATTCTTTAATGCGTCTTTTTACGTTACCCAAAAGATCATCTAGTGTATTCACATTATTTACTTCCTTTAGTCCGCTAATACTTAAACTGGCGTGGGTCATTGGATACATATTCACGCTACTGTTTTCTAATTCCCGACTTTTCTCCATTTCTGAGACAAGTCTTAACGCATTCTCGTGAAATAATATATGCAACTGGCCATAATCTTTTACATTAGCGTTAATAGTACATTGCTTTGTATGTGAGACATGTATTCGATTTCTTGCTCCTAATGTCAACTTGGTGGGTCTAATAACACTATCCAACTCTTCGTCTAGCTCTTGTAGTCGCAATACTAACTCACCAATAAAGACCTCTAGCCAGGGTTTCAAACTTTTATAATCAGAAACAGCTTTACCTCTAAAATTTTTGTTTGCACCCATTGATTTCAACATAGATTTTGGTTCCAATGGTGCTCTTAGTTCGCCTCTGACTATGTTAAAGAGCCGTTCACATAAATCCTTGTCATTGTCAAAAATTTCGTAGAGATCATGGGGTGAGTCAAACTCAGTTCTGAGCTTCTTGATTACATCTTCGTCACCCAGTCTACTCTTCACGTACTTGCCAACCTTACCACCCATGGACCAAAAGTCTGTTAAGTCAAAATTGATAAGAAAATTTGCAATGGAATCGTTACGGACTATGGTTTGTTGGTTTGGCTTTTTAAAGTCGCTTGCTAGCTTTGCAATCGTTTTAACTCTGCCCACTCCTCCAGAAGTGAAATAGCCTAATTGCTCCTTAATTTTCATTCGTAAATCATAGCATACGTTTGATCCTATAAGAATAACCAAATCATCCCAGTCTTCAACTAAAAATTCGCCAGTTTCGCCATCTGTAGATTGTGTTTCTAAATCCTTCTCAGCAGTCTTATTTACAATATAGCCTTTAAATTGTAGCTCTGACGGAAGAAGAGGTAGTTTCGGCAACTTCTCATTCAATTCCTCTATATCATTAAGTAAGCTGGGAAACATGTTTTTGATTGCTTCGAATATCAACCTACCAAGGTCTAAGAAACACTCATCAACACTTGCCTTTTCGGTTAAATCACAGTTTTCTTGTAGTAGCTTCATGATTTTTCTGCTTTCTCGTCTGTATGGATCTAGCGACACCTTATGATCAAGTGGACTAGGCAAGTAATCTGTATATTTCCACACAGGCTGGCCACGTTTGAAGACAGCGGTGTGTGCCAGAATCAAATTGGGACATTTCAATTTGGCCTCCTCTAGCTTATCCATCCTATTAATCCCATACTCCCTTGCAGAGTATGACACGGCAATTATTGTGGACCATTGAACACAAACAACAGGATCTTCCGGCAACAAGCCTAGCCTTATCTGTTCACATTGTGCAAAGAACGCGTTCATGTCAATATGACAAATGCACGAAAGTGGGGACTTCCATGCCCTTTCTTTGGACTTCAGATCCAGTAAGTCTCGATAAGTAAATCGAGATCCGCCCTCTCTGCTCTTGTAAACTAGAGGCATGTTCTTAACTATTGATCTTTCAGCACTACAAGAAACCCTCCTGAGCCCTTCAAAAGCAGATACATATTTAAGTGAACTGCACTAAAATTTTTTTTCACTCTCTGGCTCACTGTTTTTCCTTTGTTCAGTAGGAGCAAAACAAAAAGGTTACTGTTCTGCTGTCAAGATGACAGTAGAAGAAACATGCTTGTTGTGCTTACCTCACTTGTAGCTTTTGCATACTGGGACTTTACTGTGATGACAAGTTGTCGCCCCAAGCGGAGACATAATGACCGATACGACTTCAATAGCCAAACACACTGAAAATTCTGATAGTTTTGACCCATGCTACCTAAATCCAGTAGATTTGTAATGTAAAGGAACTAATGAAATGTTCTTGCTTGTAAACCTCGAATAAATTACAGTCTTATTAAATAATGATTTAACGCCAAACACGTTACCGAAAGAAAAACGTTTTGTTCTTTCAAAAGAACAAAACGTTTGAACTCTTGGTTTCCAAAGAGAAATCCCTTTTGACAGAAAATGGATGAAAAGTACATACTTGAAGTACTACCATTGCCGTATAGAGTGGTTCTGTTGGTCAATGTTGGTATACTGTTTTGGTACATCAACATTCTAACTTGTAAACACTTTCAGATCGATCTACTGTTTGTGTTGAAGCTAACACACCCAGATGTCAACATAAATAAAATGACGACCAACACAAGGGCTGTACTAGTTAAGATAACACTTGGTAATGCTCTTAACTATACGGTCTATTTGTTCTTCTATTCAAACCAGTTGAATGCGCCGTTATTGAACTGGTTCCCGTTATTTGCCATACTCTTCACTGTTTTCATACTTATGAACCCACACTACTTTTCAGATGATTATCATCCATCAATAGAGGGACAGAGGCTCTCACAAACCATCAAGAGAGTCATGCAAGGTGGTATTAATCCAGAAACTAGAAACAATGACATTTTACTAACAGACACTTTGACCTCTTACAACAAAACCATCATTGACTTTTTTGTTTACTTGTCGAGTTTGTTTTTGGGTCTAGAGTCCCTCCCACTAAATACTGGTGAAATAGCAAAAGATCATATTGAAATTTACAATTTGGACTTATTATTGGCAAATTTTCCCTCTGCTATCAGATTTAAACAATGTTTGTTCGAATACAAAGCTAGCAAATATCAAAATAAAACCCACCTTTATAACGCAATCAAATACTCAACTGCATTCCTACCAACAATCTGTCTAATTTTGAAAAGAAGCGGATATTTAAAGACAGACAGTCTTTGGATATTTTTCAGCTTACTTAACTCTTCCTATTCGTTCTTCTGGGATATTAGCAATGACTGGAATTTTGGTTTTTTTTACAAATACTTATCAGGTTATACCAACCTGCCTATACTCAGATCCAAAATGATCTATAGCATCAAATTCTATATGTTTGCAATTGCGATCGATTTTCAACTTAGATTTTTATGGGTTTATAAAATCATATACAAAGAGCAAACTAACACTTCTTCATTTGGCTCTTTAATGCTTATACTGTTTAAAACTGAGCTCGGAGCTTTTACAACTCAGTTGTTGGAGATTTTCAGAAGGTGGATTTGGGTTTTTGTTAAAGTTGAAACTGAATATATCAAAATGAAATCAGCTAATGACGATTTTGAGCTAGAGAACATTCGTCAATAAACATCCACTCGCCTTTTCTTGACCATATATAAACCAAAATGCAAAATTAAACTTTTATAAAGAAAACTATTTGCCTATTTTTTATCTTTTCTGCCTCGTGTAGAACGCTTTGCTGCAACGGCTCTTTCCTTGGTGGTTCTTACTTTACGTTCTGCCTTACTTAAGTATCTGAACTTCTTCTTCTTCTGTTTTGGCCTTTCTTCTTCTGGCTTAGAATCAGAAACACCTAACAATCTAGCATACTTTTTAGCTCTCTTAATGCTTTCATCTAAAACTTCACCAGATTTCTCTAAATCAACATTCATTTGTTCTGCAACCGATGTTAAGCTGATATATGGAGTAATTGTACTATTTGGATTGTCTAAAGACTCAATAACAACTTCAGAATGTCCTACAACTGGAGCATCTACGTTATCAATTTCATAAACCTGTTTCTTTAATATTGATTTAACAGAATGTGATTCATCTTCCTCACTGTTTTCTTCATCTTCGTTGTTACCATCCTCATTTATCCCATTCCATGTATTACCATCGTCTTCAGAGTCATCTTCTCCCCACCCAACGTTTTTTTTCTGTTTATCTTCCTTATCATCAGAATCGCTCTCTTCTTCTGAGCTTTCGTCGTGCTTCAAAAACGGATTTAATTCCATAGCTGCCTTCATTTCATCTAATTTTTTTCTAATTTGTTCTTTTCTCTCTTCTCTAATACGGGCCCTCTCCTCAACTCTGTCCTTTCTAGCCATTTCTTCAGCATGCTTTTGTGCATTTTTTTTTCTTTCAACTTTTCTTTTGTGAAATCCTGTTAAGTATTGTGTTCTAGACTCTGGATCAAACGAAACTTCGTCAACTCTATGCTTAGACTTTTTAGAGTCTTTATATTTCTTACCACCAGTTAGGATTTCCCTATTCGGACGTGCCATGGTGATTTGTCTATTTGAATAAAGACTTGTTAAGTGAATTGAAAAAAAAAAAGATTTTTTAAATTGAAAAATCAAAACCAAACGCTTACTCTTAAAATGAAGTCGACCTATTTATCGTCTCATAGCCCCAGCCAACAGCTTTACTGGAACATTTAGCTTATAATGAACTGAATTGTTGTAAACGGATTACAATGAAATTATCTTTTTAAAGATCTCACTTATTCTTGAGGTTTTGTGGTTATTGTACTAAACCTACCAAACAAGCTTTCTCTATGAGGGCTCAATCCTCAACTATCCCTATTTCGTTCATTACCTCATAAATTGTGGTATCTCTTTGTAAGGCTATGAGTTTAACCATAGACATGGTGGCATCCTTCGTCTCATTGTATATGTGAAGAACTTTGATGTGCTCATTAAGCTCATTTTGAAACTCTTTTATAGTGGCTTCCCAATTTTCATGCTCATAGTTTTCACTGAGTTCCTTCCGCAACACACTATGGCTTACTTTAAGTTCCTTTATCTCTTTTTTGAGCTCTTGTAGTTCTTTCATGCTTATAATTTTGAATGTTAAAAAGAAGAAATCATCAAGTGGTGAGAAAAATAGTTTGTTCATTTTCTACTTTAATGAAGATACAAAACAAGTACTTTTCCTTTAGCTAAAATACATCCTAGAACTCTATGTATTTCTTTACAAAAATATAGCAAAAATGCGAGAAGAAGAAGGTTATTTAATGTGTACACAGCGGAATCAATCGCTTTGTTCAGAGTCAGATTCGTAATCTTCAATGGAGTCAGCGATAAATTCACAGGCTTCTTCAAATCTTTCATCAATAATCATGTCCATATGCTCAACATCAGCTTTCAAAACACGTCCATATTTCTTACGAGGTCTCTTTTTCTCTGTATCTCCCCAGCAAGTATGCTTCAAACTTGTGAATATGAGTGAGTTTCTGAAATACCAATCAATTACTGACTCGTCAATACTTGAGACGATAGCTCTAAGTGCGACTGATTTGTCAATAAAATTGACGTTGGCCTTCACCAGGCTTCGAACATCTCTGTGACCAAATAAATGGACAATACCATTATAAGCTTCTCCAATACCAACAAATGCCATTTTTGGTGAGTTGAAATACTGAATATAATTGTCCCAAATGTATAAAACTATGTCTTGAGCAGAATTAATGTTATTATAATCAGGGTCATTGTTACCTGTTAGTGTTGGAGGTATATTGATATCTATAATGGCATACTTTTCCTTAATAGCCCAGTCAATAAATTTGTGAGATACATCCACGGTGACAGCGGTATATGGGTCCAAGTCACCAGTTACTGGATCTTGACGTGCCCATATACGTGAGGGTGTACGTACCAAAACAATTATCTTATCATTGCTGTAGATATCCGGTGAACAGATAACGGCTGATTCATAGGATGGTGACTTTGGTTTGCGATCAGATATAATTGGCAAATTGATAAATTTGAACTTTTCAAACAACATTGTTCGTTGATGATCTCTAACTGCATCGTTTAATTTGGTATTTGCCTGAGCAACTTCCACAAACGATGGATCTTTTGAAGTTTCTATTAATTTATCATAGTTTGATACATTAGTTGGCAATGTATAGTCCAATCCGTAGTAACCTGGCTTTAGTGTGTTCCAATACCTCGACTGAATCTTGATAACATCTGAAATCGCTTCAATTGTCTCTGTCTTTGGTATTACCTTCTCTAACAATTCTGGAGGTTCACCCAATAAAACTTTGGCAACTCTTAATGCAGACTTGGCAATAGAATCTAAGTTATATCCACCTTCTAAAACTACGCATAAGTTTCCCTTCGCTAAACTTTTCAAATAATGCGTCATGTGACCATAACCTGATGGACTAACATGACAGCCACCAATAACATCCCCGTCAGCTGCATCAAATCCAGAGGAGATAATAACCAAATCGGGATTGAATTCCTGACAAATAGGCATAATTACTTTTCTGAATGCGTACATGTAGTCTGCATCACCTACCCCTCCTACAGGCCAAGGGATGTTAACATTAAATCCTTCACCTTTTCCAGCACCTACTTTATCGGCTCCACCTTCAGTAGTACCAGGGTAAAATTTACCCTGTTCATATCGGTGGAGAGAAAGATATAAAACTCTAGGATCATTGTAAAAGGCCTTTTGAGTCCCATTTCCATGATGAATATCCCAATCCAAGATAACGATTTTTCTTACAGATTCTGGATATTGTTTCAAAATAGCACTAGCAGCAACAGCAACATTTGAGAACAAACAAAAACCCCCTGGTGCATCAGGTTCAGCGTGATGTCCTGGTGGTCTCACGATTGCCAAAGCATTCTTGACACGACCTTCGATGACAGCCTCACAAGCTTCAATGGCCCCACCACAGCTCAACTTAGCACTTAAGAGTGAATCATTATTGAAATACACAGAATCACCCTTTTCAGTCTCTTTTAACAACTGCTCTTTGGTCATCATTTGTGTTGATTCGATGAAGTTTAAATGTTCTTCTGTATGAATTCGTAAAATTTCCTCTCTTGTAGCCTCTCTAATTGGTAACTTTAACATATATTCACCTAACTCATCGGTACCTTGTAAGTTAGGGTCCTGAATAAGTCCATTCTCTGCCAAGATCTTATAAATACGGTAAATTCTTCTTGGATCCTCTGGATGCGGATCGATATATTCAAAGTACGAGGTGAAGATTTTGGCATGGTATCTCATTCTGACATCATAAACAAGACCTGTTTTCAAGGGTATATAGCTTAGATTTGGTTTCACATTTGGCTCCAATGCTTCATCAGTTGACTTTAGTGGAGTAGATATTTTTTCAGTCTTTATTATGGTTGATCCATTAGCATTTGTCAATTGTTCTGTTATACTACTTTCCATATTTTGTTGTTTTCACCTTTCTAATATCACAGTATGTGTCTTATGTTGCTATGAGTGTTCAAAAATAACACAAAACCAGCTGACTGCTTAAGATGTTTTGAGGGTGAAAGTTTTGAACTAGGGTTTTTCCCCCATGTTAAGGAAAAACTGAAATTTAAGAATTTTTCCCTTCTTCTAGAAGCTTTGGTGCAGAAGCAGCTGCTGAACAGTTGATATGCAGGTTTACAAAGAGGCAGAGCAGTTCATGAAACCTGGAAAGGGAACCTTGCAATTAAGGGTTTTTGATGCCACCGGATCTAAATCCATGAAGTCAAATCCCAAGCATATCTTTGCATTAGTATCTTCGACGTTGAAGTATAAACCATTTTTACAGTATATTTTGAAGAAAACACATATAATGGACGATGCCAAAAAGGCTAAAATATCAGAAGATATTGTTATGATGTTAGTACATGATCTCCTTTTTTCAAAGTCAAAAAGAATCCAAAGTAAGCAACACTCTTGGAAAGATTTAATCATAAAGAACAAACCAAGATTAGAGGCAGCGGTTGTTAGATTGAAGATCAAACATGGTGTCAAAGACTTGAAAGATTTAATAGAAGAGGATGATACTCCGGTTAGATGGTTCAGAGCTAATTTATTAAAAACGACCACCAAATCTTTACTGAATGAATTCAAGCATTTGACAAAAGTTGAATCCTGGCAAGAAGTTAAGAGTTCAGGTGTTATATACTACGATGAATACATTCCAAATCTATTTGGTATACATCCAAGAGAAAAGTTAACCAGTACTGATGCATATAAAAATGGTCGTGTTATCATTCAAGACAGAGCATCGTGTTTTCCAGCTTTCATTCTAAACCCGAAAGCTGGTGTTGATAAAGTCATTGATGCTTGTGCAGCTCCAGGAAACAAGACTACTCATTTAGCTTCCATTTTAAATGGTGAACCAAAGTCAATCATAGCATTTGAAAAGGACAATAAAAGAATCAACATTATTAAAATGATGGTTGAGAAAGCAGGAGGAGCGGAATGTATTGCAATTCAGCATGGTGACTTTACAGACACGAACCCAATCGACTTCCCAGAAATCACTGGTCTTGTAGTGGATCCATCATGCTCTGGCAGTGGTATCTTTGGTAGAGCTTTTGATGAACAAGATGAAAGAGACTCTGGTGAAAAGTTAGCTGAAAGATTGGAAAATTTGAGCAAGTTTCAAACTAGAATTGTTAAACATGCAATGAAATTTCCAAATGCCAAAAGAATTGTTTATAGTACATGCTCAGTTAATGAGGAGGAAAACGAAAATGTTGTCAGATGCCTATTGGAGGATGAAGAAGTTAAATCTATGGGTTGGAAGGTTAGTAGGAAGAGTGATGTGATACCCAAATGGCCGAAAAGAGGACATTTGGAACCATTCAAAGGTATAAAAACAGAGCAAACTGAAGAACAGCTTGCAAATGCTTGTGTCAGATCCTCTCCAAAAGTTGATGGTGGTATCGGTTTTTTCGCTGTTAGCTTCCAAAGAGATTGAAACAAAAGTTCGTTAAAGCATTATACATAATCAAATACGTATATATATAGTACTGTCATATCTATTTTCTAAATCATGTAACATAAAGTACACTCTTATAATCTCTTAACAATGTCGTCAATAACTTGTTGAGTGGAAGATTTACCACCTAGGTCAGGAGTTTTGATCTGATCAGCAGCCAAGTTAGCATCGACAGCAGCGTAAATTTCTGCAGCTGGCTTGGAGTAACCCATAAATTCTAACATGAGAGCAGTTGATCTGATAGTTGCAATTGGGTTAGCAATACCTTTACCTTCAATATCAGGAGCAGAACCGTGACATGGTTCACCGATAGCAAAACTGTCACCGACGTTGGCAGATGGGACAACACCAAGGGAACCAACAAGTGCAGCAGCACCGTCAGAAAGAATATCACCGTAAAGATTTGGAGCAACAACAACATCGAATTCAGTTGGATCTCTGAACATCTTGTAAACCATAGAATCAACAATTTGTTCCTTGTATTGAACGGACTGGAATTCAGGGGTGTCTTCATAAACCTTCTTACACAGTTCTCTGAACAAACCGTCAGAGACTGAAAGGACATTAGATTTGTGAACGACAGTAACTGAAGGAGAAGAGTGGATTGATTTGGCACCTAAGTCTCTAATAGCTTGTCTTTGAAGGGCAATTTCGTAAGCCATTTTAGCAATTCTTCTGGTTGCTGGTTCAGAGATTCTCTTAATGGCTTCAGCGACCTTGTAACCGTCCTTTTCAAAAATTCTTTCTTCCTTGATGTACAAATCTTCAGTGTTTTCTCTAACAATAACCATGTCAACGGGTCTACCAACACCCTCAACAGACTTGACAGGTCTGACATTAGCGTAAAGACCCATCTTCTTTCTCAAAGCGACAATTGGTGATGAGTAACCTTGAACCTTAACAGAAGGAGAAGAGACCGAACCAAACAAGGCACCGTCACAGCTGGCCTTAAGAGCGTCAACGGTAGCGTCTGGTAAAGCGGTACCAGTCTTTTGGAATAATTCAAAACCAGCTTCCAAGTCAACGAAGTCAAACTTTAAGTTGTGAGAAGAAGACAAGGATTCCAGAACTTGCTTACCAGCTGGAATGACTTCCTTACCGATACCATCACCAGGAATCAAACCAATGGTGAGTTTTTTGGCAGTGGCAGTGGCGTATGCTCTTCTAAGAGATGTTCTAAGCATTATAGTTAGTATTAATGGTTGAAGAAAGAACGATGAGTTGAAAAAACAGCTTATGTTGAAAAACTTCGGACATCACAAGGTAAGAAACCGCTGTGAAAAATTACTTGTTTCGGTAATAAGCTCAGCATGTAGCCATAAAAGAATAATTATTTTATAAAGAATTATTGAATTGAATTACCACCAAAAAGGGGCCATAAGTTATTAAATACAGTGATTGTTATATGCAAGAAGTGTGTAAAGCAGTCATTAGAGGATGAGATCTTTCTTTTCCCATCCTTTGGCCTTGTGGTTTTCTAAGGTCGGGCCAGGTTGTGGTCTGTCTGAGTTGACGTGAAGTGCAAATGGATTTCTATCTTCACCCTTTTGATTCAAGTTCGCAAAGGTGTGGTTGACCTCTCTGTGCTTGGCTTCGTCGGCTCTGATGTACTGGATCATATCGTACATCTTGGCGTCGTCTGGCAAGTGCCAGTAGTCCTTTGCGATCTGAGGAACTTCGTGGTCGGCAAGCTCAGGACAAAGACCTAGCTCCAAGTCTCTGATACAGCGCGAGTAAGTGGATACGGCTTCCTCTTCGAGATACCCCACAAATCTGTGACATGTCTTTGGAGAAAAGATGTATGCAAGGAAAAAGAAGTTGGCAAAAAGACCCTGGCCGAACCAAAGCATGATTCTGGCTGGCATGGTTGGCTTGCCCATTTTCAGGAAAGTCAAAAGGTGCATTCTCTCGTTGTACGCTTCATCGAGTAGCGTTTCAATGAAGGCCATGTCTCTTCTGAACATCCTGATAGAGTGCAGGTGTCTCAGGAAGCCTGCGACGGCGCCGGGAATGCCTGCAATGGACTCCAAGACGATAAATCTGGTCAGCCACTTCTCGAGCGTCATCTTGGCACTGCTGTTGGCAATAGCAATGGCCTCCTGGTCGCTATGCGGCTCCTTGTAGTTGGTGAACCAGTCAAACGAGGTTCTGAGGTACTTCATGAAGTAGAACGTCAAGGCATCTCTAAACGACTGCACGGGTCTGTGCTCGAACTTGATCGCATGCATCTGGTCCTTCTGGTACAGAGGGTGCTCGAACGCAGGCTTTGTAAGGAAGACGTCCTCTGCGCTCTCCTCCTTGGTCGCCAAGCGTGCCATCTTAGTGTTTCTGAACGACAGCGGACCGCTGTCTCTGGCGACGTCGTGATTAGCTGGCCCGCTGGCGGTTGTGGCGCCTATTGGTGCCTTGGTCGTCGTCGACACACAACGAGCAAAGACCAGCGGACCTGGGACACGCAGTGTTCTTGTGTATAGTGATAGCATAGATAATGGTTGATGGTAACAGGCACTTTCCCTCTTTCCTCTCTCTATATCGGGAACCTCTCTCTCCTTTTATATTCTTTCTGGCTCACGTTCTGCTACGCTCTTTCCCTTCACGGAGTGTGTTTCGGAGTACAATGGGTACGCTGCGTGGGAATCCAAATGCCTATCCTGAGCAAAATACCTGACGGGCGAGCAACGAAAATACAGCAAGGTTGAAGATTCCACAACGATACTACACTCTACTGTTCAACGAGAGGCGTGGGGCGACAGACACCACCCAAGGGCCCGTACATACCTCGACACACAACCTCTAACATGATTCTTGCCTGGACAGCGCTTGTTCTGCTGTCACTGCTATTGATCTTCTACAAGCTAAAAATTTCAAAACCCACAACCGTCAAAAGCGTAGCAGTCCGCAATGCCCGTTGGGTCACCACTTCGGACACGAAGCAGCAGACGCTGGTGTCGCTGGACGCCTGCACCAGCAGCTGGGAACCGCTCAACGTGCGGTCCACTTGGCGGTCGACGCTTTAGCTCGCTGTCTATATATTTATTAACCATCTATGTAATCAACCTAGTATAATAATTACATATGCATATATAGAGAAAGCTTCCACAGAAAAAATTATTACCCGTAACGCACACAGATAACCCCGTCAAAGTACGTGATTCAAACGCCAGCTGTGACTCCGGTGACAGAGGCGACTACCACCATAGGGTGTTGACGGCGGTCCACCACGTACCGGAACGTGACTTGTGCGCTGGCGGCGTGCAGGGAACAGGGTTGTTCTCTGCCTGTTTGACGTCGAGCCAATCGCCGTGGGGTTCCAGCTCAGTGCACTCCTCCTTGCTGCTCTCTCTAGGAGGGGGGTCAGCAAGCAGTTGCCGGTTGTTGTGTTCCGCTGTCAAGTCCAACCAATCCTCCTCGTCAATGACGTTGTTCACAACCCCGTTCTCGTGTCTCACAATACTGGCGCTCTCGTTCACAGTCCACTCGCCGTTCACAATGTACTTGTACTCGCTCCGTGGTTTGATGTCTAGTGTCACAGTGAAATAAAGTGCTCCCGATTTTTTCAATGGATGGTGCTGTACCCACTGGTCACTGCTCGTGCACACGCTCACGCACACGGCCTCGCCTCGCCACTCAAATGTATACTTCATCGCAACAGCCCTTAGCTTGTAGTACAAAGAGAATAATAACACTACAAAAAAATTTAATAAGTTGATACCATCAATCAAAGGAGTAGTAATGAGCGATAGATAAGTGGGTGCTCAGCAACGCTTCACTCTTCGCTGAACGCAATCAGCACCATCAAGCCAATACCCACAAGGAGCCAGAACAGCTGCATGGCCATTCTCTTCAGCTCACCCCACTTGCTGCTGTTGCTGTCGAGTTCCAACAACTCCGGAATCACTGAAAACGAAATATACAAAAACCCACCTGCGGTGAACGGTAAGGTCAGATCAGCCAGCGCTAGGCCGCTTCCCCAGATGTCTGTATTGGTGGCCACAGTGGCGTCTGCTAGCTGCTCTTGCAAGAGGATCCCAATCACTGTGCCGAGGTAGGCGCCGAGCGCCGTCACGAACTGCGAGTTCATTGCCTGCCATTTGCTGAAGCCACCCTGAATCAACAAGGCAAAGTCGCCCACCTCGTGCGGAATCTCGTGCATGAACGTGGCAATGGCGGTCGTGCACCCCACGTTCTTGGAAATGTAGAAGGACGACGCAATGGCAAGTCCGTCTGTGATGTTGTGCGTAAAATCAGAGATCAAGTTCAAGTAAACAGAGGTCTTGATGGTGTTCTCTTGCACCTCTTCCTTTTCCTTGTTGGTGCTATGAGAATGCGAGTGACCGTGGGCTTCCGCCCCCTGTTCATGTTGCAAGATTCTCAAAGACTTATCGATAACAAAAAACAAGAAAAATCCAATGAAAATACCAATCCCGAGAACTATGTTCCTCGTTTCGTTGATCACCACGTAGTTCTCGCCGTTGACCACAATGTCCACTTTCTGGCCAGTGAAAGTCTGTGGAAGAAGATGCAAAAACACATCTCCCAAGAGTCCCCCGACTGCAAAGGAAACCAATAGGGATAGCGAGTTCATCTCAATATCAGCTGGAATCAACGCCAAAATCAAATTCGGTGGACCACTGATGTATGTCGTGGCCAACAATGCATTACCAGCAGGACCGAAGGGGAATAACTTATCAAATATGTATGACAGGAGGTAACTGCCTGTCTTCTCCGCTGAAAAGTCCCCAGATTTGCCCAAAAGCTCAATTGGATTGCCTAGACTATGTGCCATGGCGACTCCTATAAATGCCAACAATATACAGTGCTTCATTCTTACCAAATCTACTTCTTGTGCTGATAGAAAAGAGTGGTGGAAATTTCAATGCTTTATTTTCACTTTCTTTTTTTTCCGGTATTAAGCTCCTTCTTCTTTTGAACATATCAATAATATAATAGATTCCCTTGAGCACAAGTGACCAGCACTCTCTTAGTTTTATATTAATTGCCAATATAATAAAATTATAGACATAGTCCACTAGTGGTTTCGTTTTCCTTTCTTTTTGATAATTTAAGAGAATCCAAAAAAAAAAGGAAAGAAACAAATGGCTAGTCATAAAATAGAGGCATATTCACTGAATGGCAGTCATAGATTGAGACTTTCTCCGTTAATAAAGCAAAATAACCAATTAGATATTGGTATTGAACTCAGTTCGGATGTTGGTAAAGCTGAAAGGCAAGAAGAGATGATAGAAAAAGAAACAGAGCCAAGTACTGTTGGAGAAGATGATGTCTTTGATGAAGAAGACGACGATTTATTGAAGGCTCTTTTCAAAAATCCCCCAATGTTACAAATAAATACCCCTATTCTGTCGGTGTTACAAACTGCAGTCGAGTTCAAGGTGATAATAAAATCACCCAAGTTATCAATAACAAAACCAATAGTGAAACCAGTAGCGAAACCAGTAGTGAAACCAGCAGTGAGACCTATTGTTAAACACACTTCAAAACCTAGGGTCAGAGTAAAACATCCATTGAATAGGCATATGATTCACACGATGCCAACACAGCCAGATTATTTAGACATTGTTGGCAAACAAGATAACCAAGATGACGACTTGGACGTTGTGGAAGAATCCATCATGTTGACTTTAATGGACCCTGTCAGTGGTACTAGATTACTGACACCTTTGAGATCTAGATTTTGCTCGCATAACGAATGCTTTGACTACGATTCCTTTTTATTGATGAATCATTTGAAACCTTTCAAGATAGTGGTTCGACGATATTCCAATGCCACGAGATACCCCGGCGAGGTCAATGTGATGGCTGTTCTCCAAGATTCCAAGAGACCTCCAAGATCGAGCAAAGATTTTAACAAAATAACTGTACAATACGAATATAAACTGAAAATGAAACAACTAGGAGAAAGAAAAAAGTATTTTAATGAACTCAACTACTTTTGCTGTCCTATATGTAACATGGAATTTAATATTAATCAGCCCGGTGATGTTTACGTTGTGGGTGAACTGTGTGATTTGATTCAGGATGTGAAACTAGAGCCCAACTTTGAAGAAATTGAATGTTTAGAAATTAACATGTTACAAACCGGCAAATGGCGATGGGTTAGGAAAGAAAACGAACGTAAACAGCAGATTGTAAAGCAAATTGAGACCAAAAAAATAGAGTTGGTGACGTTGGATTCAGACGATGAAGACTTTGATCCTGAAATAATAAAAGTTGATGAACCTATACCAGAAAATGATGACAATAATAAAACAATTTCTTCTTCAATTTTACCACCTCCAAACCCATTTTTGCCACCTTCGCTGATGATTACACCTCCTGTAGTGAAGGAAGAGTCACATAGCTCGCAGCTGGCAGCACCTCCTGAACCTGAAGCTGGTTTGGACAGTGTCATTGACAATCTGTTGGATTTAGGAGAGTACGATGCTGAGCCTGGGATCTTCATGGGAAATATTCCGCTTCCTGCGTCGCCTGATGCTCGGGAAACACAGCGTGTCCATTTGAGCAATTATCAGAGTGCTGTAGTCCCCTTCAAGCCAGGCGAGTACGTCTTCCCAGATGGTCAGGGTGATGTTGACGACCCCATAGTCCTTGATTAGGTAAGCAGGCTTTGAGGGTGTTGGGCGTCTGAAATTTTTTGCCCTCAAATATAGTGTGTAACAGTGTTACGTAAACGTTTGTTTATTAAGATAGTAGACGTTTGAGAGCTGTAGCTATGGCGCCGCCTGCGAATGCGTACAGTCCCGGTACAAGACTCACTGTGGGTTCACATCAAGCGGTGATAACTAGATACTTTTCACACGGTGGATTTGCGCAGGTTTATCTATGTTCCATAACACCCAGCTTGAATGGTTCATCAATTGCTTGTCTTAAAAGAGTGGTTGTCCCTGACAAGCCGTCACTGAATATCCTTCGAATGGAAGTGGATGCCATGCGCAAGCTACGTGGAAAACCACATATTGTTTCCTACATCGATTCAAATGCCTCGAGATCTTCAACGAATAACGGAGGGTATGAGGTGTTGGTGCTAATGGAGTATTGCGCAAAGGGAGGGTTGATCGACTTTATGAACACGAGGCTAGTGCAAAGACTTAGTGAGCAGGAGATTCTGACTATTATTTCTCAAATTACTGAAGCCGTGGCTTATATGCATGCATTAAGTCCTCCAATTGTTCATAGAGACATCAAAATTGAAAACGTTTTGTTATCAGACAATGGAGTATACAAATTGTGCGATTTTGGTTCCAGTGCTGGCCCTTTGAGCCCGCCAAAGAACATCGAACAATTCCAAGTGTTACAAGATGATATAATGAAAAATACTACTCCTCAGTATAGATCTCCTGAAATGCTAGACCTTTATAAAGGTGATCCAATTGATGAAAAGTCAGATATATGGGCCCTTGGGATTTTCCTCTATAAGCTATGTTATTTCACTACACCATTTGAACCAAACAGTATTAATGGTAACGGCAATGCAGGAGGTGGTGATTATGCCATTCTTAACTGTATTTACTCTTTCCCTGCGCAACCAATGTATAGTGCAAGATTGAAAAATGTGATAGCAAAGATACTTGTTCCCAATCCAAAAATGAGACCAAATGTTAACCAATTATTAGATGAAGTATGTAAAATGAAGGGTATTCCAACACCTGTTATTCCAAAACAACAAGCTAAACAATTACATAGTGTCAATAATGCCAATCCACAGCCAAATGTTTCTAATGCTAAGTTGTCAAGCGGCATGTTATCTGCCTCTTCTAATACTATTTCGTCTTTCCAAAACGGTAATAATTTAAGCAATAATCGACCATCTACACCTACAAAGAAGGCTAACAATGTTTATTCGTCAGCTTCGTCAATAGTATCAAACGGTGGTGACTCTCTTTATTCACTATTGCCACCTACTACACCTTCCAATAGCATTAAGAGAATTCAGTCACCTCCTACATTGTGCACGGGTGAACTGGTTGTAACACCGAAACTAAGGGCCAGTAACAGTAGTAGCAAGATTAATAGACGTCGTCCTGTGTCAATGTATGGTTCAACATCTGATTTCACACAATCGAGAGAGGATCTGTCTTCTTTAATCAATGATTTAAAGGTGGAAGATGTTGACTTATCCATAGGTACTCAACGGGATAATAATGAAACCATTTCTAGCTCAATGGATTTTTTGAGAAACATATCACGTCAAAATACTAATACAAGTATAAGTGGCAACAAGGTTGACTACTCAACTGGCTCAAAATGGAAAAAAAGATCAAGTATTTCTTCACTGAAGGATTTATTGACAGGTGGCTCATCATCACATTTACCATTGACTTCTAGTGTTTCAAGAAGATCAAGTTCAGAAATTAATACCCCTAGACGAAGCAAATCAAGCTCAAGTAGAGGAATGGAATCATCACTGGCTGATGTTAAGGAAATGTCACCCGACAATAAAATCATTAAAAAGCCTGCAATTAAAATTTCAGTAGAGGCTAATAAGCATAAAAAGAAATCTTCAAAAATCCAAGAGGCAACAAATAAACTATTCCGTAGATCAGTTGATAGTGAAAAAATTGTTAAGACTGCCAATGGATATGGTAAATATACTGATGAATTGAACTTAAATGGTGCAATAAAAAGTGAGGTTACAAAACCAGTTATTAATGGTCATTTGAAAAGTAATGCTTCCAAGACAACTCCCAAAATACAAAACAAAAAGCCTCCTCCTCCTAGACCAAAAAAACCAAGTTATTTAAAAAGCAACTCAAACAATACACCCATTGTGGTTATTGACGACGAACTTGAATTAATGGAGAAGAAATTTTACAAAAGGTTTCCACCTCCTCCAAAAGTATGAGTTGTAGCGTATAAGCAGTTAATTTACTTTTATTTTACTAATATGATACACGAACCATTGAAATATTTTATATTTATCTTTATAATACTGGATTTTAGAGAACAAAAAAAAAACAGAATCAAATCAAACAAAATTCCACTGAAATTAATATGGTTTAAACTTACTCTTTCTATTATTCTTTTTAGTATGCTTGGGCTTTCTGTTGCGCTTTTCTTTCTTGGTTTTATCTGTTACTTTAAACTCCAGATCCATTGATTCAACAGGGTGATCAATTAAAGGCTCGGAAGAGACAATGAAGCTCTTTCTAGTATCTGACAAAACATGCTCTTCTGGGTCATTTTCCCATACCTTAACACAACAATCTTCGCCAGCAGACCATACAATCCCATTATTTATAAGTAAATCTCTAACAACTTCTTCGCCGTGAGCCCCTTTTAATTCTTCTATGTTTTCTAATGAGTCGAACTCGCCTTTGAATTGTGCAATTTTGATAAGTCGAGATTCGTAGGATCCCATAATCACATAATTTGGTGCTTTAATATCAACAACATAATCACAATCCCACTTTTTCCTAACATCACCTAATTCCTTTTCACTATATTTATCATCCTGTTTTGCAGTTTCAGGATCCAAATCAGATTCCTTCGAAACATCAAACAGTGATAGAGTCTCCATGTGAGATAACACAAACATTCTATTTTCACTCAAAAAGTTAGCTGAATGGACAGAGTTGTGGTTGATTGACTGGTAAAGTGCCTCGTCTTCATCTGTTATGTTCAAATCGTATATATTTACGCATCCATCAGTTGAACCACTCAATATTAAATTCGACTTCTGAGGATGAAATTTACAGTCTGTGATATCATCGTTATGGCCATCAATTAAACTTCGCAATAAATTATCACATTTTCTGATATCCCAAAGAGTTAACTCAACATCTTGTTGTTTCAATTCACCACCACTGGCAATTATGCCCGTGTTTGAGACATCCAAACTAAAAAAAGGTAGCCTTCGAGAGTTTTCTAAAGTGTGAACTGGTTCCAGTCCTTGTCTGGTATCATAAATTTTAACTGTAGAATCGTTAGAGCATGATAAAAGTGTGTTTGGGCTTATGCTTGCAGGTGCCATTGTAATTTTGGAAATATTTGATGCATGGACTTTCTTTGATTCCAACTGAGTAGCTTTCAGTTGATCAAAAGCAAAGATCGATCCCTCTGCTGATGCACAATATATAAAATTGTTTTCGTGCGTCAGAGATGTGGCCCAGTCATTGAGTTTGAAGGATTTAGACAGCTTCATTGATGAAGAGTATGGAAAATAATCAAGATCTGGGAGAATCTTCTTGATTGTGTTTAAAAAAATAAAAAAGTTTTCCTTTACATTTGAGTTATCTTTCAATAAAACAGGCAAGGAAATACTACATGTCTTCTGTTAACAAGTCAGGAAAGAGATTTGTTCCTAAGGCATCAGGACGTCGTAACTTACGTACGGCCAGAGCCCCAGAGCTTTCAGCTCGACAAAATCCAGCGCCAATACCTGATAAAGCAACCATAGCAAAACAACAACAAGATCATAAGAACAGTGATGAAAGGAAAGAAGAAGAGATTAACTCAGATGAGGAGGAGTTGAGTGATGCTGAGGAGCTGAACGTAGGAAAACCGGCCAATGAAGTTTTCAAACCTTTACTAAATATTACAAACGATGTTGATTCAACAACAGTATTCATAAGTACTCCGGTATCAAATATTGAAAAGGCTGAAGACCCTAATCGGAAGAACCAAAGATCTGTATTTATTCAACCGCCAAAAAGATTAAACTCTTTATCTACTCCAACACAACTTCTGGATCCAACAAATAACAATGTGAAATCTACATCAAGAAGAAATAGCTCCATTCAAGGAAGACGACCTAGTATTGTCAAGACATCTAGAAGAGGCTCAACGGTCATTGTGGATGATGTGTCCGTTGGTGGGGTTATTACGGGGAACAACAATAACAATAGTAACGATCATTTTACTAATAATAAATTGGAATCCAATCCTATTTCAATGGGGGAGCCGATTAAGATCCCTTTGAAACAACGAAGAAAGAGCTCGATAGCAGGTGGTAAAAGGAAAAGGAGGAACACTTTTGATGTAAACTTGAATGATGACGTTTCGGGAAAAGTCAAACAAAGAGTTGTTGAAGCAATCCGAAACGTCAACAAAAGAGATGCTTTGAAAAATATGGTTGAAGAGTTTGGACCAAAGGATACTACTAATCTTAAAATCAGTGAATCTCAAGTGGAAGCATCCAATGAAGCACTGCTTGATGATGATTTGAGTAAAAAGGACTCGAATGACAGTAGTAAGGCCATTGTTGAAGAGAGTGAGGAAGATATTCCTGACGTTGTTGTGATTTCACAACGAGAAAGGAAAGCCAAGTATAAATGGATGATGTCAAAGACTCAAGGAAAATTAGTAAAAGTTGATGTTTCACTATTTGAAGTCAAAACAGAGGAAGAAGCAGAAGAAACAAAAGCAAAAAAGGAAGATAGCGAGGTAGATAATGAAGGAGAATTGTTTGTTTCGTCAATGCCAATCAAAAAGGATTACAGTTTGAATTTCAAAATTGATGATGTTAAGCAACTAAGAGCGCTAAGACTTGTCGATGACGCACATTTGACTCAACATATCAAAATCAACGAAGAAAAGATGACAATGGCAGACCTGTGTAAACCATTTTTCCCGATTGGTGAAGTTTCAAAAGATTACGAAAAAGCAGTGGAGGGTGAAAGAAAAAGGATTGCCAGACAGAAGAAAATTGCAATGGAAAGAAAAATGGCAAGAAGGTATAGGCTCAGTGAAAAAGAGTTTAATAAGTTGCAAAGTGGAGAAGGCAATGGACAAATAATCGAAGAAGAAGAAGATAACAAAAAGAAGATTAAAGACATGATGGATATCGATACTGAAAGCCAAAATAAAAGTCATAATGTACCCCTTCTTCAAATTCAAAATGGTAGAGTTGTTTATTCTCAGGAATCTACATTGGTTAACAGACATGGAGACGAAAACAATACTAATTTGGAAAGAGTTGAAGAGAATCCATATGAAAACATTGTCACGTCAAATACATATTCCAAAAAAAAGCAAACACTGAAATGGACTCCACAAGAAACAGCAGAGTTATTCAAGGCCGTATCGCTTTGGGGAACAGACTTTTCCTTAATTGCGCAGTTGTTCCCATACAGAACAAGAAAACAAATCAAAGCCAAATTTGTTTTGGAGGAAAAGAAACATCCGCATCTAGTTGAATTTGCGCTATTGAGAAAGTTGCCTGTTGATATTGATGAATATTCTGGTAAATCAGGAAAAGAGTTCAAAACATTAGATGAGTATAATGCGGAACTGAAGAAGGTGAAGGAAAAGCACGAAGACGAATTGAAGACCATGGCTGTAGCTCGTGAGAAGGCACTTGTAGAAGATCGGGAAGCACAGGAAACTTTGAATAGCGAGACACCTAAGCCACGTAACCGTAAAGCGGTTATTGCAGAGTTCCGTAAAAATGAGGAAGTTGTTGGTTCTTTAGATTGAATAGTACCTTTGTAGAATATAATTAAGAAATGGTTGTTTTATGTTAAATGAGCTATGCTATTTTCATTACTGAGTGTTGAGGAAATGATGGGCTCATAACATACATTTTTATAGCAAAAGATGAGGCTCTTGAAGTATCACATAAATAATGCAACATCTCTTTTGCAGAAGTCAATAATACGTACCCTAAACTTTGAACCGCATTCAAAACTGTTTGAGGGGTTGCTGCTGGTACGGTTCTTTCATTTTAGATGACAGTGTAATAATTAAGTATTAAAAGTATTTATCTTGCCGTCATGAGCATCAGTGACTATTAACTTATTCTAGATTACTTCTAAAAATAAAATTTGATTAAGTTTCAAATTTTTTTCTCTCTCTCTTTATTCGTATAATCAAATAATCATCTTCTTTAGCTAATTGGAGCGTGTGAAACTGTTTGAAACGAACTGAAGAGGATAGTGTGACGGAATAAATTTGCTAGTTAATAGAAAGGAGAAAAAACAGACGGGTAACAATGCAAGATTATTTGTTAGAAATCCACACATCAGGCGGAGGTGGTAGTAAGAACAAAATCAATTATTACCAACGATCAAGGTATATTAGGTTTACGACCAAGCAACGACCTAAGCAAAGCACGGTATTCAAATCATTGCTGAAGTTCGTAACAAGTTTGATCTCCATCATAACGATCTGGGGTATGTTGATAAAAGTGAACCCACTGAATCCAATCATTAGATATCTGGTGAAGAACGATTCATCAACATCAATTATGTTACTAGAGAACAACCTCATGGAGATTCTAAGGGTGTTCAGCCACAAGGGAGAAGAACTTATTTTCGACTTTACGATTTTGGTTTACATGCTAACGTCGATCATGATAATAAACGAGCTTTACTGGAGGCTGAACCACAGAGTCGAGGAGTCGTTGCTGATTATAGCAAAGTTTGGGGTACAGACAGAGAGCGTGATCATCAAGAGAACGCTCTGGGGGTTGGTGTGGACGCTGTTCAACAACATCTTCATTGACGGCTGCACGGGCAGCGGAGGTAGCAGCAGCAGCGCTAGTAGTAGTGGCGCCAGCAACATAGGCAACAAATGGTACAACGTGAAAGAGGAAAAGATCATCTTGAACAGGCAGTTCATCCCAATGGAGTATGTCAAGGACATCATCATTAACGAGGGGTTTGTGAACTCGACGGTGCTCTTCTACATGGGGCTCATAATCAAGGAGCCGAACGGCAAGATGAAGATGACAGTTGTTTTCCCAATGCTGAGACCTCGTCGTGCAATTTTGGAGCGTGTGTACCGTGGCAGCAGATGCTACCTCGACGAGGAATTTGGAAATGATAGAATAATAAGAGACGACGACAGTGGAGAATTGCTGTGACACTTCTCTGAGCTTTTAACCAACAGTGTAAACTTTGTATTTTTTCTTTATACCAGTAACTACAATTCATAGATACCAGTGCCTGGTGTGACATAAGCGTTGTTGCTGCAGCTGTCTCGTCGTATCACGTGACCTCGTAATCCACCTCCAAATAACGCTGGTCACGTGTTCATTGTCACGTGACGCTGGAAGCGGTGGTGCACCTTCATGGCTGGAGGATGCTCGTGCGGAATCCAATCTACAGATACGACAATGTAAGTCCAAGGCAAAGCCTGATTTGGCCTTAGAAGCGCCACTTCCAACTGCCGGTAAGTCCCTTCATTGCACTGGTAACGCTAATATCTGCTTTGCGCAACAAAACGCTTCTTCCTCCCCTCTTTCCACACACCTACTGCTGAGTGTGCCCCCCCCCCCCGCAGCACCGCTACACCACCGACGGCACTTGCTGTCGGTCTACGGTTGCTACATGCGTGTGTTTGTCGTCCACCGGGTCCTTCTCTTTCTCCCGTCCATCACATGACTCTCTTGGCGCTCCCATATACATCTGTGCGCACACAATGCCAGTGTGCAAAGCAAAAGTTCTCTTGTGAACCCTTTAATTTACCACAATAATCGAAACGGCAGAGCAAACTTCACGCACTGTAACCACCGAACCCGCGAGCTAGTGCTGCGTGTAGCGCGACACCTTTCTTGTGATGCCGTTCCGTAGCGACACGTACACCCTACAGCAACGCTACCATTGATACTCTTTCATCCCTCTTGCTTCCCCTTTGCATCCTCTCCCTATTATAACATTCTCCTGTTATTACATTCTTTGCTCCAATCCCCTTATTTCCACTAAAGGCCAAAAAAGTTTTTCGAGCGCGAAACTGCGGGCGCCCTGCCAGATTGGGGCAAGAACAAAACAGAGGGAGAGGGAGCAGCAGATAGCAGGAAAATAGATAGCAGGGAAATAGATGCGATGGAAATGGTGTTGGCGGTAGCGTAATCGTGAGCGTGTGTGGTAAAAAGCGCTGGTCGCATGAGGGCTAGCTGCTCTCGCTTGTGCAGGCTGCTCACAGGGGAAATCAGAGGGGGCCCAAATTTAACAGTGGGCTCTAAAAAATTTTTCCTCGTTTTGCTTTCCCCTTTTGAAACATAGTGTAAACTTAAGACGCTTAAAATTTTGCCACGATTCCTCCCCTATAATGTACACTTTCGAATAGCAAAAACTCCAACTTAGTCGTTCCCTTATGAAACTTTCAGCTGTTCTCCAATCTTTGGCTCTTGCCTCCCTCGTTTCCGCAACCCCAGTTGCGCACTTGCACCACAACCACAAGAGAGGTGTCGTTCACGTTACCGAAACCGTGATGGTCACCGTCGAAGCAGGTGGTGCAGACGTCGCCACCACCGTTCTTAACGTCGACGACGCTGCAGCCACCACTGAAGCTGTTGCGGCAGCAACCACTGACGCCGCTGCTGCTGTGGACGTCCAAAACAAGGCCGCTGTCACCACCGCTGCCGCTGATACCACCAGCGAAACCTCTGCTGCTGCTGAGACTTCCTCCGCTGCTGAAACCTCCTCCGCCGCATCTTCTGGCTCTGCCACCTCCGGCTCTGCAGGCTCCATCGGTATCACCTACTCTCCTTACAACAGCGACGGTACCTGTAAGGACCTTTCCGGCGTCCAATCCGACTTGGCCAAGCTCGATGACTACGCAATCATCAGATTGTACGGTGTCGACTGTAACCAAGTTGCCAACGTCTTGCAAGCCAAGAAGTCCAGCCAAAAGTTGTTCCTCGGTATCTTCTACGTCGACGACATCGCAGGTGGTGTCTCCTCCATCGCTGACGCCATCTCCTCCTACGGTTCCTGGGACGATGTCTACACCGTCTCTGTCGGTAACGAATTGGTTAACAACGGTGCTGCAACTCCTTCCCAAATTAAGTCTTACATTGACACTGCTAGATCCGCTTTGACCTCCAGCGGTTACTCCGGTCCTGTCGTTTCCGTTGATACCCACGTTGCCATCCTTGCTAACACTGAATTGTGTGAATACTCCGACTATATCGCTTTCAATGCTCACGCTTACTGGGATGGTACCATTGAATCCTCCGGTGCCGGTTCTTGGTTGCTGTTGCAAATGCAAAGAGTCTCTTCCGCATGTGGTAAGAACGTCATGTGTGTTGAATCTGGTTGGCCTCATAAGGGTGACACCAACGGTGTTGCTGTCGCCTCTGAATCCGATCAAGCTGCTGCTGTGTCTTCCCTTGAATCCGTTGTTGGTAACGATGTTATCATTTTCACCGCTTTCGATGATTTATGGAAGAGTCCAGGTTCCCACAACTGTGAACAATACTGGGGTATTCTTTAAATTAAAAATTAAAAAATTTCACAAATACATTGACTCTTTTAACTAAATTTGATCCTGTTGTTTCAACTCTTCACTTCTTCTTAATACTGTCACATTCGTTTGTTTGATCCTTAATTTTTTGTTTTTTTTTCCTTTTATTGTTGTCTTTATTCAGAATAACGTGCTTGTTTTTTGACTTTGGCTTTCATTTTTTTAACGGTTCCTCAAGTTATGTTATTCCCATGTTCTTTGGTTACCTTTATCTGTTTACTTTATGGTTCAGTTACAATCAAGTATTTTGATTTTTTCTAACTGATATCAATCTATTTTATTACACTAGGATTTTTTATTTAGAATTTTATTTATTAAAAATGACTTTTTTTTCCCTTTAATTCATACATTGGCTATCTTTGGCAGCTGCATGATTCAACTACGAGTACTATATACATATAAATACATTGAATGTGGTTTTGATGTTTTTTGTGTTTCATTCTTCTTTTTTCGAAACACTTGTCTTGATTCTGAGTCCATGCCACTTGCTAACGTCTTCCTTTAGCACCTGATTAACAAGCCTGTGTTGTTTAATCATATTTAAACCTTTGAATTTGTCACTATCCACTTCAATAGCATACATCTGGCCGCAACCCCCACTCAAATCAACTATGGAAATTCTTGTAGCATCCAACTCTTTGGCCAACTTATAATACACTTTAGTTTCCTCCTCGGTAAGGTACTCTGGTGCTTTAGCAACATTGGAAATTAGTCTCCTAACTGGAAGTCTACTTAAATATCTAAACATCTTTGTTCAGGTGTAGATTACAATATATTCAGTAGAATATTTAAAATTGGTGATTACATATAAATCCATTTTTATTTTTTCCCTACTGATTCATTCTCATATGGAGTCAGTTGAAAAAAAATTTATTGTTGTTCTTTTCATGACGTATGCTTGCTTCTATTCAAGAAAGCAGTGAAGCGAGAGGTTTGTTTTTAATAAAATGTGTTCAGTTCTATATACTTTGAAATATAAAAGATAATTATTAGGAGGAAAGGTGAACTCTTAAATGTAATTATTCATCAACCTCTTCTTCCTTTTCTTCAATGACAGCTTCTTGGACTTCCTTAACAACAATCATTTCAACGCTTTCTTCATGTTGCACAAAACCTAGCTTTTCCATCTTAACTTCTAATGAAGATTCCCAGTCCTTCCATTCCTTCAATAATCTCTTTCTCTTCAAGATCAACTCTCTCAACTCAGCATTAGATTCCATGTTATCTTGTTCTTCAAATCTTGCTGCATATTCAGCCAGTTGCTTACGCACTCTCTTTTTATCATTAATGGTTAACAACGATTCTGGTCTTGGTCTCCATTGGAATTCAAAGAATTGGTCAATCGACTCTTGTCTTGTAATTTGACCAACAAAGTCATAGACAGTGTAACCGTTATTAACAGGTGATTTCCATGCACTTGACCATGCAGTGATGGAACGACCGCTTGATTCCCATTCTAAACCTGACAAACCACCGAAATCTTCTGTTGCCAATAATTTAACTTCCTTTGTTTTCTCCTTCTCGTTTTCAAATTCACAATCGTAAAAGTCTAACTGTGATTGAACTTTGTCGATACAACCGGTAACTGCATAACGACCTGTTGGTGACCATAATAATACATTGATATCTTTATCATCGAAAGTTGCTGATTGAACCCATTTTTTCAATGTTGATGCATTTTTACCAACACCAACCTTGACTTCTTCGATATTATAGAATGTTAAACTGTTCTTTGTTGAAGAGCCCAATTGAACATTTGCGGTATCTGTTCTATCTCTCTTAGAAATGAAACCAAACTTATGACCCTTTGGCTCCCATGCAAAATCTAAAACAACATCTTGTAATTCAATCTTTTCAATTGGAATATCCTTTTCAGTGACTTGGAAAATCTCTAAGTTGGAAAATTTGGTCTTCTTTGACTTTGTTAATCTGTTAACTCTACAGCAGAGATATTTACCACCCTTTTGCCAGTAAAGTTTACAATCAGCAACTTGAACTAATGGAGCGGTACGTAAAACTTGTCTTTGAGGTAAATTCATAACCGAAACCTTGGCTGACTGATTGTTAGATTCTGGTATCCAATAAGCTAACATAGTTTCTAGTGGCTCACCCTTTCTCATATTTGGAGTCTTAATTCCACTTGGAGCAAATTCAAAATCTCTGATACCTTCAACCTTAATTAACTTTTTATCCAATAGCTCAAAATTATTTTTGGTATCGTAAACTGCAATTGCGTCAGGACCCATTCTACCACAATAGTGTTCGTCGTGAGACCATTTGATTAATGGCCATTGCATATTTTCGTCATCGTCAATATTTGGTGGCACAACAAAGGTCTTGATTGGTAAACCAGTTAAGATATCCCAAATAACCAATTTCTTACCAGCATCGTCAGATGAAAAAGGATATGATTCACGAATTTCAGGTTTCAATTCTTGTGGATCGATCAACGGACTTGGGGAATAAGTAATGAGGTACTTTTCATTTGGTGAGATGTCCATGAACTTAACATTTGGATGAACGTATTTATTGATTTTAGCAAACTGTTCACCACCCCAGGATTGGATACCATTCGGGAAAGTTGTGAAAAGATATTGACCCTTTGGAGACCACCTCATAAATGAGGAAGACCAGTTGTTTCTAGGCTCAATGACCTCTTCCTTGTTGATCTTCTTCTTAAACCAATAAACACCGCTTGATTTTTGTGAATTAATGAGAAATTGATCACGTCCGTTTGCATCTAGCATCCATGAATTTAAATAACCCATGTTCTTGAATTCTGGGACAAATGGTTGCCTGAACTCATCAGAAACTTCACCGCTCAAAACAAACTTTTCCACGTCACTTAGTTTGTTGACTAGTAGACGATGCTTGATATCCAGCTTCTTACCATTAAGTGATTTGACTGCCTTTGTTGCTTCGTTTGGTTGCGCAAATTTGATAATTAAGTAACCTTTCGTCTTTCCAGCTTCAACTGGTAACAAAACGTCTTCAATCGTACCACACTGTCCGAATAATTTGCTGAGAACCTTTTTCAGAACTGGCGCCTTTGCCTCTGGTGCAACTGGTGCACCATCAACAACAACGTATGAGTCCGTCATTAGTTCCGGCTCTTCAACATGAAACTTTTCATCAAGATCACTGAAGTCTATCTGTGATAAATCAACGCTAGATTCATCGAATTCACTCATCTTCCTAGCTTTGTATAAAACACCTTTCTTTCTATAAGATGGTGAAAAATTTGGACATTTTTTTTTCTTACCTTAAAAATTGGAAAATTTTTTTTGATCAAATTTCTATAAAGCTTACGTAAGATTTCAATGTATTTTGTTCTTGCTCTACTAATAGAATAAGCATGAACTGTTAAGTTTAAGTAGGCTCAATATCTATTGAAAGTTTTTTTTTATGAAAGTAAAATAGGGTATTTAGAAAGTACATTCCACACCTCAAAAACAAGTTATTCAGCAAAACCCAAAAAAAGATTAAATGCCATTTAACACTAAATCAGTTTGAATCAAGAAACAGGATATTTGTGCATCCAAGTGTTTCTTTTGGAGTAATACTTGCAAAAAATAGTATGTTGCGATCCGTTTACAAAGTAGTTTTATTTTATAATTTACAAAATGTCCTGAAACCAATTTATAGTGTTCAAAATACCACTTGTAATGTAACCATGTATTAAGGAATAGACGTTAAGATGATGAGGAAAACGTTCATATGACGCAGCATCATGCTTCTTTCATACTCGTATTAAATTCATGTGTACCAGAAAGTTGAACAAACTGAAAAGTGAGAAATCAAGAGTTCAGTGTTTTTATTGTAAATCGAAAACAATGGTTCAGCAGCTGTCATTAGGTGCAGTCGTCAAGGGAAATCGACTAGAAACACTACAGCTGTCGCTTGATACCATTACTGGTATCCAAGGACAGCAATTTCATCGTCAAACGGTTATTTTAAGTCCAAGATTTCCATATGATCCCCCAGAACAAGCTGGACAAATCAACCAGAATGAGTCTCATAAGATGAGGCTGACTAGGATATGGGACGCCAGAAAACCTGTTCAGAGTTTAGTTGATATTGACAAGCAAAACTTGGATAGTACAGACATTTGGACGCTCCAATTGAGCGATATTCCAGCGGCTGGTAACGATAAACAGATCTCTATACAAAATATACATGAAACAACCATTTATCAAAGTGATGACATAATTGGCTATATTGAAGAACTTGGATATAAACTAGAAACTGAGTTCTGGGTGAAAGGTTATCGATGGTATTGGGGTGATATCATCATAGAGTTATCGAATTTGCTGATCAAAGATTCTAGCTCTGGGAACGACCTTAGACCTTTAAGTACAAACTGGATGGTTAGGACTTTAGTTAATGTTATAAATAATAACGATTTAGAGTCAATTTCTAAAGGCAAGCGTCAGTTAGAAGCATTAAAAAAGGAACTACAAGACGTTGTTGGACTAACTGTGCCTGATAGAACAACCATGGATAGCAGAGTTGGCTCTAAATTGGGTACTGTTAACACTAACAATAGCAGTATTAGAAAGTAAACAACACAACTATATAAGGATACACTTTTTATATTCAGAACACTTTTCACCCCTTCAATCAATCACTATCGCTGACGTATAAGCCCACATTGACCCCTTCTTCTCCTTCAGAATCATAGTGGTCAAAATCTTCAAAATCTTCAAAGTCTTGCTCCTCTTCATTTTCTTCATCTTGTACTTCATGATCGAAATCGTGGTATTCCTCTTCAGTAGAGGTGGAACAAAGTGAGCTTTGCCTTTCTATGTCTTTCTCCGGCTTTTGCAAAATATTTAACAATTTATTAGATTGCTCTTCTTTATTTGTTGAAATATCTTCGGTAACAGAAACTGGTGTTGAAGGTTTAGAATTCTTTAAAATCGTCAATAATCGAGCAGAATCATTAATGTTAGTAGTACCAGTATTGGCTGTACCATCCACTGGTTTCTTTAACATATTCAGCAGCTGTTGAGAAGATGCAAAATTTGAGTCACTCTTTGATGATTCATTAGCTGTATTGGTAACATTATTAGTAAAGGTTGACGACGGTTTTTTTAACAGATTCAGTAAATGCTTAGATTGTGATTCATTAGATGCAGATATTGGTATTGGCGATGGTGTTTCAGTGGCCTTTACTAAATTTAATAATTTTACAGATTCATCTTGATTTTTTGCTTGCGCAACAGTTTCAGCATCAGGTTTCTTTAAAATATTCATTAGCTGTGATGACCGATCCCTTGATTCAGGCCTTTTCAAAATATTCATTAATTGTGAAGATGATGATGATGATTCAGATGTTTGAGATTTATTTGACATTTCAGTATCCAAAGTATCGGGTCTCTTCAAAATATTCATCAATTGTGATGACTGGTCACTTGTTTCTGGTCTTTTTAAAATATTCATTAATTGATTTGATGGGCTCATTTCATTTGATGAGGTTGGCAATTCTGTTTTCGTAGATGATGGGCTATCAGATCTAGATGATGTTTCATTATAACTTGGTCTGTTTAAAATATTCATTAACTGTGATGCATTAGATTTCCCCTCTCCTCTCTTCAAAATCTTGACGGGAGCCTGTTGCTGCTGTGGAGCTGGTGCTACTGGCGTTGGCGACGATGCCATAATTTGTGAAACACCTCTTTGTGCGATAACGGGTTGTGAGGGACGTTGCAAAATTCTTATCTTTTCAGCCGTTTTGTTACCTTCTTTATTCAAGATATCGACGTTGGCACTATTGTTGACATTACTGTTGTTACTAACCAGTGTTTTGGTAGTATTGTTGGAAGTGATCTTGGATGTTAAAATGCTTAGCAACTCTTTTGAATTAGAAACTTTTGATCTGAAATTTGGCTTTCTTAATGAAGATGCAGATGGTGCGGCAACATCATTATGAATTGGGTTAGGACTAGGAACAGGAAACTTATTAACCATTGGATGTGCCATTGGAAATGGAAATGCACCAAAACCATTTGGTGGGAAAAAGGGTGACATGAAAGGTAAATTAGGAGGAAAAGGTAGTTGAGGGAACGCCATTGGGTTTGCATGTGGTTTCATCATTGAATTGTTGAACATTGGAGCATTGAAAACATTAGCATTAGGATATGGGTTGGTATCGCCATTAGTGTTGGTTGTTGGAGTGGTACTTATAGGTGTTGTATTAGATTCAACTTCTCCATTAACTGACTTTTGATCAAGCTCGTGTTTCTTAGCAGCATTTTGAATGAAAGACAAAAGATCCCTACCTGGATCAACAATACTTTGCTGGCGCTCATCATCGTCAATACCAATACCCAATAATTGCTTCAATTGTTGAGTAGCAATTTTCTTCAAATAATTGGTATCTGAATTCTTCCATGAATTAATGTGGGACATGATTGGTTTCAACATTGAATTGACCAAAAAGTAATTACCAGAATTGCTTTTGATACTTTTGTTTAGCTTCTTAATGTTGTGCCATTTGATATCAACAATTTCAAATTTTGCTTTGGGCTCAAACTTTGTTTCATCATTTACGTTTCTAATAATGTAAATTTTGTAGTTTTTGCCTCTAAGTGTCCTCTCAATATAGATATCCTCATCAATCAAATCGCTGGCATCAAACCCAGTTTCCTCCTCTAGCTCTCTCACTGCACAATCAACGTCCTTCTCGTCTTTTGATATTTTACCTCTTGGAAAACCCCATGAATTTGACTCAATACCCTTAACTAGCAACAACTTATCCATCTGCTCATTAAGTAAGGCACAACCTCTTACAGGAATCGTTGATTTGTATTTACCAAATGATGATAATGCAACTTCTGGATCCCCCCATTTCCAAACGATGGGGCACAATTTTATCATTGATCTTGTAAAAGGTTTCATTTTCTTGGACTGTAGTAGCGGATTGAGTGATGTCACATAATCTAAATAGAACCAATGCGCCTCTTCAATTTGGAATAGCACACGTTCATAGCTTGCCAGGTCCTCTTCAGGACAATTAACAACAAACCTCACAATGAGGTCTTCCAGACACCGCTCTAAGGTATCATTTACAAACCCCTGTTTTAATGAAATGGACATTATAGTATAATCTACTCTATATCAAAAGCGTTATTACTATTAGTATTATACCTTTCTACTTATTTGTATACTATTCATGACATTTTTCCTATGTTTTTTTTTGCGGCACTCATTTTGAAAGAAAAAAATGGCACAGAGCGCCCTAAGCGCTTGTACATGTCAGTTGTGTATACTTAGGTTACGTAAGCCGTCAGAAATTCCAAACTTTCTTACACTTAGATAGAAATAGGGTTTTTGTGTTTGGAACAACAGCAGCAAGATTAAAAGGCATTTCTGGTTATTGTCGATCCAAATAGCCTTTATGCACTGTGTACAAAACCCAAAAAAAAAAAGTTTAATAGCTGAAATACCCAACGTATTCGCAATTTCAAGCCTTTTGGCTCATTCAGTATAGGAAAAACAAAACTGGTTTCAAAACATTTCCACTCCTATGTTCTCTTATTCAAAAGAAAATAATTTGCTTACACTTTTTGCGTGACTAGCGTGTTGAATTCTTCAAATAATACTTCAACTGTTGCTTTATAGACTACTATATAACGATTATAAATAAAAAGCGACACTTCGCTCTTTTACAGATATTTGCATTTACGAATTCTATAAGCTAAACTTGCTTGAAATACACAACTAGGTATTTACCGATCTCTGTAGATGCCTATATTTGATAAATCCAGAGTTTATTACTCAAACCGTTAATTATAAATTAAATATAAAGTAATAATATCATTAATCATAGCGGCTATTGATACTAATTTGGACTTAATGGATTAATGAGCTAATATAGACAAGAATCTAATATTAACTCTGAATATGTTCGTATGACAAATATCATATGATTCATGTCGTACGATAACAGTCATGTATTAATGTTCAGCCTACTACATGAGTAATGCATATTTACGAAATCTTCAACATCTCAATGTTACTCTGAATGTATTATGCTCAGTCAATATTTTGATGTACATGGATTTCATCAATATTTGACGGTGATAGCAGATGTATGTAAAAACCTATATCTTAGTTAATTTAAATAATATAAAGATAATTAATTACAGAGGAAACAGCAGTTCCTTTTATAGTAGAATGTTGATTATAAATAGATTGTAAGTTAGGTTAGCTTGTATTCTATTGGAGGAATACCCATTAGTTATAATTACCCCAATAGACATGATAGTAACGCAACAGATTCGAGCATACTATTGTTCAGAAGTACTCATGCAATATGCATGTATTGTACTGATGCATTCAACCTTACATGTAACTCTTCATTGTTATGTACAGTGACGGGTTATAAGTGTTACATGGTTAACTTAGCATGTACTGCATATCTGTGATCATACGTTAGCAATAGGTCTGTTGTAGTTTATACGTCAACATTAAACATCTTAATTAATAACTGAGCAATATTTGATTATCACTTATTTTGACATTGAACACTTCGCGGAGCCTTCCGAATTTTTCAGTTTAATTGACACTATTCGGAGACAAATCAATTGGTGCCACCATTTCAACACCTTTTTTGAAATTTCATCAATTGTTGGAATTGAACATAGCTCTGGTAAGTTTTATTAGCATATAATTTGCTCTTGTCATGTTACGAAGTAAGAACGATTAGTCACGTGAATAGACTTCCCGCTTAAATTGGTGAATGAGCAATTGGCAAAATGGAGAAGCATATGACACTTAATGGAAAGCTTATCTATTAAAGGATTTAACAGTATCTCCGGCACGAAGTTCTGTCGACCAAATCACCAGGTGATCAGGAGATTACAAGTCAGATGTTTTCATATTTGTTTGATATGTTACAATTTCCGTATAGCGGTAATAACGATTTAGTTTGCTTAATTAAAAAGTGTATATAATTACTATAAAATTATAATGTGGGGATCGGTTTCTATATTAGAAATTGTATTAGATTCTAGGTCATCTAATAAATAATACGAAGCTTTATTTCCTGATATATGTCTTGAACATTTCTTTTTAAGAATGGCATAGTAAATATGCTCAGTGTCTTTTGTTATTATTTCTGTCAAATTATGAATTAAATTAGGATAAATCAAGTGGGACTTTATCTGAGACTTTAATTAATTAGCAAATTAAACCTTATCTGCTATCTCAAGCCAATACAAATTGGATTACCTGATTCGATTACATACAGTTACCTAAATTGTTGATCAGACAATAAGATGTCTTCTTTAAGAGTTATGCTCATGCATTAAATGCACTTCAACTCTGACCTACATTATCTGTTATCTAATTAGTATCAATTAGGAAATTGTATCCTTTAGGATTGGTTTACTCATTGTATTAAAGTTTCACTTGTCTAATTCAGATATTCTAGAACCGGAATTACAGTTCATTTTCTAATTTATATTTTGTGTATAAAAGGCCTTTATTTTACCTTTTACTTTATAATTCTTTTATAGTTTATTATTCATTCAGAACATAGTTTAAGAATTTCAACATGATAAACCAAACAATATGAAAAGCTCACCAAATACCTTTGCTCATGATATTTATATTTATAAAAAAACTAACTTTTATAATGATAAAAATCAATATCAATTCTACAAACAAAATAGCACGGCTTTGTAACATGTCAATAAACTCCCTGTTAGCTCAGTTGGTAGAGCGTTCGGCTTTTAACCGAAATGTCCAGGGTTCGAGCCCCTGATAGGGAGTTTCTTTTTTTTTTGCTTCCTCTATATATTTTTCATTTCATTTTGTCAGATCAGAATTGCGTTTCATTAATCACTAGCTAATTATAGTGCCATAGAAGATGCAAAATCAAAAGTTTCAAATAGAAGTTGACCCAGATGAAGATACCGAATGGAATGACATCTTGAGAGAAAAGGGAGTCATACCTGAAAAACCAAAGTCCCCAACCGAAGAGCTGGAAGAAGCATTAGCAGAAGTAATTGAAAACAGACACTTAAATAGATTGGAGAACTTGAATTTGAATGAATTAGATGAACTAGAGGATGAAGAAGACGATGAGTTTCTTGAAATCTACAAACAAAGGAGGCTGGATGAATTGAAGCAATTGCAATCAAATGAAAAATTCGGTAACGTTTACCCAATTTCGAAACCGGAATGGTCCAAGGAAATAACAGAGGCATCAAAAAAAAACTGGGTCTTTGTGCATTTGTCAAACCAGAGTGTTTTGCAAAGTAGAATACTGAATAGCATCTGGTTACAGTTGGCTTCTATTTTCAAGGACATCAAATTTTGTGACATAGAAGGTAAAAGGGCCATTGAAAACTATCCTGATACCAACTGCCCCACAATTATCATCTACAAAGATGGTGATGTCGTGAAACAATATGTTGGTTTGTCAATGCTCAATGGTAACGATACAAGTTTAAGAGATCTAGAAAGGGTTCTGGTTGAAGTAGACGCAGTCAAGGAGTTTGATTCAAGATTAGTAATCAACCAACAACAGGATGACGATTTGGAAGAGAGCCATAAACTGAGATTTCAAAAGAAAAGTATAAGAGAAGAGAATAGTGATGATGATTTCTTTGATTAAATGTTTTTTTATTTATGTTTAAACCTTTTGTAAAAATAGTATATTTAGAAAAAATAAACCTGCATTCACTATTATGAAAATTCATTAACACAATAGAACAAAAGATATGCTTTGACTTTCAAGACATCTTCTTGACTCACACGAGTGACCGTTGCATCGTCAAACTTAAACCAATAATTTCCTTTTTTTATATATGCAATATAATGTCCTGTATTAACATTACCAATATGAACAACAACAGCAAATAACTCATAATTAACAATCCCTTGATACCCCTCACTCATGTATTCTTTCATATTTAATAATAATGGCACCGAAACATGTGACTCGATTTTACTACTCACACCAAAGTGTTCAAATCTTTTCAACTGGATACTCAAAACTGGTGGTAATTGACACATCTTCAGTTGCTTGGAGACTTTCCTCTTTTCTTTACAACTAACACAGTTATAAAGAACATCTAATTCTTCACTTCGTGTAAACTTTTTCAGACATGAATGTAAATCACTTATTGGTGTTTTCATGTTTTGATTATTTTCTTGAATCTCCAAAGATAAATCCAACATTGGATCAATTGTTTCCCTTACGTTACCACATTTACAACATTTTAAGAGACTTTGTAGTTTACCAGAGAATGTTTTATGTGTAATGCAGTCACAATCGTCTTCATCAGAGATTACTTTTTGTTGACTTTCACCCTCTAATGCAGGAGTGTTTTCTTTATTCTTCAAATACTTTTTTGATGTTGTGTCAGTCTTATGTATTTGATGAATGAGGAATTGCCAAAATTCATGTGCATCTTGCTCACTATAACCTGCTAAATTTCTCTTCACTTTCCATGAAGCAGTCAAAAAGTCAACAGGTCCGAACCCAACTACTGATGTTGATGTATAAAATTCTTTTATGATTTTGTTAAGACAACATGATAAACATTCATTAATTTCTTTTTCACAGTCTAAATGGCATCCTTTGAAATAATAATGCTTGACATATGGATTATGAATAATGCATTGTAGAACTGATGACATGAAACATGTTGACCCCATATTGATAAACCCTCTTAAACCTAAAGTTGCTTTGAAAGATGGAACTTGTGTTTTGGCACTAAGTAACAGTGATTTTTCGTTATCGTGTTCTGTTTCAAATATTGGTGCACCAGGATAATTATTACTCAACCCATTGTTACGAATTACCTTGATTCTAATTCTTTCAATCAAAGCATGGGAGCATATATCATTGCACTTAAAACATAATATGTCACCAGTGCTTGCATTGACCCCAAATAAATGATTAGCTTTTTGGTGGTGATTGTATGCATCTTCATAGCATCTGACATTGGCACATTGAATACACATATATAGATGCACATTTTGTCTCGAGCACTCTTGACACTGTAAGATCTGCCCTTTGGCTCTGAATAACTTTTTGGTATCGACAACTGATCCTTGTTTGTTAAAATACACTGTGTTAGAGTTGTTACCCATTGTGACAATCTTCATTGCCAATTCATAAGTTTTTAACACGGGCATACGGGCATCACTCTTCAAGACTTTTGCCAAATGGACACAGCATGGTGAATTTATGAATGCATCAGCAGGGCTAATGTTGGGGACTGTTTTAGACATGTATTCTCCTACTTATGTGAATCTATCTTCCTTTTCAATAATGCTTTGAATCCTGATCTGAAAAATCTCAAAATTCAAAATGCGGAACCTCCTTCTGGAAGCGTATTCAGCATCAATCAAACGATAAGCTTGCTTGATAATATAGTCAAGTTTCGACTTGCATATAAATCAGTACAGTACACAAAGTTGTAAAATGTAAGACTCATTACATTTACGCTTTTCCTCAGAACTAGCATCTCTTTTCACCTCAGGGCTTCTTCCTGATAACAAAAGGTGAATAAAAAGCGATTAAATGCTATTGAATCAAGTGGACACATTTGAGACTTTCAGTCTTTGGCTGAATTTCCGATAGACTTAATTCATGCACTCTTTAAACCAAAATAAAGCTCAAACCACCTGTGGCTATTTATAAAAATCCATTTCGTAAAGCTGAGAGTCTGCCAAATGTAAATCCTGATTCAAATCAGAGTTCTTCACACCACCATCGCCAACAGCAACAATAAGTTTATCGGAGTTTGCTGCCAGAGCAGTGATTATTCCGCCCAAATTTTTAATCTGAGTAACTCTTTTCTTCGTGTTAATATCCCATATCCCTAAAATACCGTCTCCACCTGTGGCCAATAAATGGTCTCTATTTGCGATCGATAATACAGGTTGTGCTAGTAAGCTTTGATCTGTCAATGTTTGTTTATGTGGACGAAACACGAAGCTTTCCCCATTAGGTCTACAGATCGCCACTTTACCCTCCATACTAGACTGTGCGTACTGAACATTTGGTAGTGGTGAAACAATACATGTGTTTGTGACTAGCGGATACCCAAGTCCGGGAGAATCACTGCAAATATGTGTCAATCTGCCACCAACAACATTGTATATTCTATTTTCGATAGTGATGCTATTGATTGCTAATGAAACAAGCAGTGTGGAGTCCTTCAATTGCAAACTAATAATTTTGGCCTCAAGTCGGATTTTCTCACTTAGGGCTCCATTAGTATACACGTACAACAAAGATGCGTTTCCGATCACAACTATTTCATCGTCTCCAACAGACGAAACGGCAATATGTTGTCCACCCTGAACAGGAACCTCTTCTATCTCATAGCTATCTACATCCAACTGAAGTAACTCATCCGCATTCAATAGCCATATCTTCCTGCCACAAAAGCTTGTGCTACTTACCAGTCCTACCTGAATTCTTTTGAGTGCACCATCCTTGCCGTAGAGCACAACTTCCCCCCTAATAGAAATGGCAATAACACTGGGACTCTTGCCAGTGTAAACCCATGCTATGTAGTCTTTGGGACCTCCGTCTAGCTTGTTCATTTACCCTTTATATTACAAAAGCCAGTGATCTTTGTTTATATTTAGAAAAAACAGTGGGCGCATACAGTGAAGCGGGTTTCACAAACGGAAATTCAATTATATCTGTTCACAAAGGGAACACTTTCAACGTGAGTCAAAGGAGTTCACTGTCGCTAACTTTATCCAATGGAAGTCAAACCCAAAAACCTGGCATTTCAAACTTACAATCCAAACTAAAAGCTAATCGTCAGCAGTTAAGAATCGATTAAGCACCGAAGAAAAATTTTCCCTTATCTCTATTATGAAGAACAAAAGAAGATTTTATTATTAAAGCCAGACTGTGCGGTGGTTGGTCCTAGATCACAGGCGTTTTGTTATTGTGTCTGACTATTAAGGATATTATCCTCTCAAAAATATTCTCACACTCTCTTATCTAGTCATTCTCAGTAGTGTAGTAAAGAATGTATTTCTTTGAAGCATCCGAAAGGAAACGACTTGCACAGATTGTGTGTGCTGTATTTTGGTGTCTATTGGGCGCTGGTCCCATTTTTGGATTTGCGGCCTTGAAGCCTGTTTTGATTGATCAGGGAGTCTACGAAAACGTATGCCCAGTTGAAGACCCAAATGCTTTATCTTTTGGTGTAAAGTGTAATGAACAAGATATGAAGCTGAATATGATGTTTACCGTGGGTGCAGCATTGACAAATGTCTCTGCCTTGGTAATCGGTGCTGCTCTTGATCACTTTGGTCCTAAAGCTTGTGGTTTGATTGGTGCAACTTTTTTATTTCTGGCCTCTGTGACGTTCATCAATGCACAGACAATCTCAATTTTTGATCCCATTATAGTTGGATATGCTTGTATGGCACTTGGCGGACCCTTTACTTACATTTCATCTTTCCACTTATCCAATGCTTTTCCAGAAAAATCAGGTTTAATTCTTGCACTATTAACGGGTGCATTTGACACTTCGTCTGCTGTGTTTCTAATTTACCAAAAGATGTATCTGTCTAATTCGGCATTCTTCAATTTGCAAACATTTTATAAGCTATATTTGGTGGTTCCGCTTTTCATTACGGTAGTTCAAATTTTCATTATGCCAAATGAATCATATCTAATCCCTCCTCCTGAACTAATTCCAAATGCCACAGAAGCACAATTGATGATTTCAAGATCAGCTTCACTGGAAGAGCGTATTAATGAGGAAAACGAGAGAACTCCGTTAGCTTCCTCTCCTCCAAGAAGACGCTCCTCGCTTGGTGACGCTATGCTTTCGGCTTACATCGATGAAGAATTGGATGCCCAAGACACATCTAAGCAAAACCTGTCATACTCTGTATTTGGTGTACTCCATGGCCAGTCAGCTTCCAAACAGTTCAGAACATATTGGTTTATTTTAATGTGTGCATTTGCAACCATCCAAATGCTCCGTTTGAACTACTTTGTTGCTACAGTCAACTCTCAATACAGCTTCCTTTTTAATTCAGCGGAAACAGCTAATAAGCTTAATAAGATTTTCGATGTAGCCTTGCCTCTAGGAGGTGTCATTTCAATTCCTTTTGTGGGGCTCTTCCTTGACAATTTTAACACTTTCGTTGTTATGAATGGTTTACTAGGCGTCTCCATGCTGCTTGGCATTCTTGGGGTTATCAAAAACTCTTGGGTATCGGGTGTTATCAATGTTCTTATTTTTGTTTGCTACAGACCTTTCTTTTATACATCGATATCTGATTACTGCGCAAAGGTCTTTGGTTTCGAAACCTTTGGAGTTGTATACGGCTCTATCATGACGGTGTCTGGAGTTTTCAACTTCCTTCAAAGCGTTTTGGATAAACTCACTCACACTACGTTTGCAATGAACCCTATTCCTTTGAATCTTCTACTTGTGGCTCTAACTGCAGTTATCGGTTCGTCTACTGTGTTATACATTGGCATGCAATCGAAGGCATATGCACAGCAAAAGTCAAATGTTTCAACCAGTTAACCTGTTTTCATGTTTCCGTTTTCTTCAACCTAACAGAAGTGAGCCCTTCTGAGCACCCTTACATAAACATTCACTAGATTTTATAAAACCCTTCTCTGAAAATTTTTTCTTCAGCCAATTTTCACTTTCTTCTTTCTTTAGCAATTGGCCTCTTCGAAGATTCTGCAACGTACAAAGGTCGTTACTGAATTCAAAGCGAGGCCAAGAGAGAACTCGTCCTGAATTGTTCGGTGACTCCTGTTTATATTTCAGGGGTTTGAGAATACAAGCATTCATTAAAAAAGATGATTCTAATTTGGGGTACATACGTTACGTTAAGTGATCAATTTCATGTTACTAACAGCAGTAAATACGTAAAGCGGCTTAAAGCTTATATGCATATATATAACATGTATATATTCATACATGTAGAGTAGTTAGTTAGTCTAAGTCGGTTAGATTCAATTTCATGACTCTTGATGGATCCATGGATTCGACAAAATCTGCTAACTTGAGCGGCCTCAACTTAATATTGACAGAAGTTGTGAGCATTCTACCCCCGTCATTCAAGACATTTTTTCTAATGTATTCCCTTGTCGAATTAACAGCCGCATTCCTACAGAGTTCCTTCAAGTCAGACCCTGACATACCCTGCGTAATTTCAACTAGCTGTTCTAGGTTGAAATCAATTTTGACACCTTCGACCAGTTTTGTAAGAATTTTGAGCCTCTGTACGTCGTTTGGCAAAGTAACACTAAACTTTTTAGGCATTCTTCTCAGAAACGCAGAATCTATATCTCCAGGCCTATTGGTGGCTCCTAATACCAAAACTCTACCACTTGAGACTAATCCGTCCCATAAAGTCATGAATTCTGCTTTCAGTGTTGCTGTAACTTCATGATCAGTAGAGCTTCTTTCTCTCAAGAAGGAATCAATTTCATCAATGAATATTATACAAGGTTCTAATTTGTGCGCCAAACTAAATAGTGCGTCAACTAACTTGTTACTTTCACCAAACCATTTATCCATAATTGTAGACATCCTAATGCTGATGAAATTCGACCCACTTTCCCTTGCAAGCGCTTTAGCAAGCATAGTTTTACCACAACCCGGTGGACCGTAGAGGAGGACACCCTTTGGTGCCGTGAGTAATCTGCCGTACTGACTGAATAGTTCAGGATAAACTAACGGCAAAATTACAGATTCTCTTAAGTCATCGACTATGGATTCTAAACCACCGATATCTTCAAAAGAGACATCTATATCCTCTGGTGGAATCAAGTAAGCCAGCATAATCTTTTCATAGCTTGATAAGTTATTGAGTACAGTTCGAAGTTCTGGTGACTTAGACTTGAGTTTGGCTAGATGCTTATTAGTTTTGGACTTTTCATCTTGTGTTCTATGATTTGGATCACCCATGAGGGAAGACATAAGATAGTAGGCCGAAAAGGTAGTTGCAGATAGCAACAAACACTCTCCAATCATCTTTAATGTGTCTGACTTGTTCATTCTGGTACACGAGTTTAACTGTACTTTGCAGTTATATTAGTTAGAAATAAGCTTACGTAACAAATGCTTCTTATTTTAAAAACAAGATCAAATTTTTTGTTCTTTCACTTTGAAAGATTTCTTCGAGGTATAAGGAACATAATACTGGGAATACAATGAAGAGGAAACATCAAATAAACATGCCAGGAGCTATTCTAGACTCCATAAAGTCCAATAGCTCACAATATGAAAATGACACAAGGTTTTTGGTTACAAACAAGAGAAGAAAAACTATTTCACCTCATAAAAAGAGAAAAATTGCTAAGAAAGAAAAGAAACAGCAACAACATTTGAAGAGATTAGAGTATCAAAAGCAAATGAAGGAAAGACGAAACCCAAACTCAAAAGACGTTGCATCAAAAACTAACGAAAAAGCTAAAACTTCAAGTCTGAAAAATTCACAGTCAAAATCTAAATCTGCTTCTTCATCAAATCAAAGGCCTGCAACCAAGAAAAGAGTTTCATTTAGTAATGAAAATTCAATTCATCCGATTCCCGCTAGAGATTCACCAAAAAATCAAAGCATCTTAGACTTTAACTCTTGGGAAAGAGCTCATGGCTCGAGTTCAGAAGAAGATTATAGCACTGACGAGGACATGGAGCTGGTGTTGTCAGAAGACGACTCACAAGATGAAGAGGATGAAAGGGAAACAGAAGATTTGATTCAAAAATTAAAAACATTAAAGCGCCAGCAGCTAGGTGGCCTTGAAGAGTCAGAATCAGAATCAGAATCAGGATCAGAATCAGAATCAGGATCAGAAGAAGAATCAGAAGAGGAACCAGTAGAAGATGAAGATGCATTGGCCAAGCTGAAAGCACTGAAGGGCAAGAAATCCACATCAGAGATTAGAATCGTTAAAGAGGATGAAATGGAAGAAGATGAAGTGTCAGACCTTGGTTCAGGATCGGAGGAAGAATCAGAAGAGGAACCAGAAGAAGATGAAGATGCATTGGCCAAGCTGAAAGCACTGAAGGGCAAGAAATCCACATCAGAGATTAGAATCGTTAAAGAGGATGAAATGGAAGAAGATGAAGTGTCAGACCTTGGTTCAGGATCGGAGGAAGAATCAGAAGAGGAACCAGAAGAAGATGAAGATGCATTGGCCAAGCTGAAAGCACTGAAGGGCAAGAAATCCACATCAGAGATTAGAATCGTTAAAGAGGATGAAATGGAAGAAGATGAAGTGTCAGACCTTGGTTCAGGATCGGAGGAAGAATCAGAAGAGGAACCAGAAGAAGATGAAGATGCATTGGCCAAGCTGAAAGCACTGAAGGGCAAGAAATCCACATCAGAGATTAGAATCGTTAAAGAGGATGAAATGGAAGAAGATGAAGTGTCAGACCTTGGTTCAGGATCGGAGGAAGAATCAGAAGAGAAATCAGAAGAAATGGAGTATGCAACCCCTTCCAGTGGTAACGATCATAAAGATTTGGAGGATCAATACTACTATGCGAAAAAGCTTGGAATTAAACAAAAAAAAGGTTTCAAAAGACAAGACGGTGATGATTTTGTTGGTGGTTTATTTGACGGTTTAGATTTTATGGATAGTTATGATAAGATGGAAGCAGACGAAGAAGTGAAATACACTGATCCGGATTCATACAAAGGTCACGAGCAAGATGAACGTGACATGGACTATTATGCAAAAAAGTTGCGCATAAATTCCAAAAAGGGCCTCCAAAAGCAAGACGAGGAGGATGCTATAGGGGGGTTATTTGATGGATTGGATTTCATGAATGATGAAGGGAAGATAAATAAAAAACATTCGAAAGGAGATGAGAAAGAGGAAGAAGAAGACGAAGAAGACGAAGAAGACGATGATGAAATCAATGAAAATGATTTTGATGACGACGACGAATTAGATGAGGACGACAAAGCTCTATTACGTGAGATGTACGGATTGGGAGATTCAGGGGAATCAGAAGGAGAATCCGACACAAATTCTGATAGTGATAGTGAAAATGAAGGTCCTAAAGTCAGAGAAAACCCATATATTGCTCCTGTAAAAGATCATGAAGCAACGGAGACACCATCTGGTTCAAGATACATTCCTCCCGCATTGAGAAAAAAACTTGCAGAATCAGGAGAATCTGAAGAGTTGAAAAATATAATGAGGCAGCTGAAAGGACCATTCAACAAACTTTCGGAACCGAATATGACCAATGTTATTGGTGAATTAAACAACGCATATAATGATAATCCGAGACATTATGTCAATGAAGCAGTTTTGAAAATTATTCTTCAGTTTGTGGTAATCTCAACTCCAATGTTGGAAAGCTTTTTGGTTCTTTATGCAAGTGCCTTAACAGCCCTTTATAAATTACAAGGTGTTGAATTTGGGGCATACGCTGTTCAAACATTAGTCGAAAAATTCAACATTTTGTTGAATGAGACAAATAGTGATGCCCAGAAAATTACCAATTTAGTAGGATTGCTTGGTTATGTTTATTCATTGAATTTGGTTAATGCTAAGTTAGTCTACGACATTATCAAAGAAAAGTTGATTAAAGATGTTTCAGAACTGAAGACCGACATATTATTGAAGCTTATCAAATCATGTGGTTCCAAGTTGAGATCAGATGACTCAAATGCTCTCAAAGAAATTATTGTTGAATTGACAATGTCCATCAAAGAAAATGAAAAGAAAGGGATTGAGACATCAACGAGAACGAGATTTTTAGTTGATACTATCAACAATTTGAAAAATAATAAGTTGAAAAATATGGAAAATGAAAATACCTCATTAATGGTTAACAGGATTAAAAAGCAACTTGGTAGTATTGACAACAATAGAAATCCTGATCCAATCAAAGTTAATTTGGATGACATTGAAAATATCGAAGAGAGAGGTAAATGGTGGCTAGTGGGTTCAGCGTGGAAGGGACTTGACAATCAAAAGCAAGCAGTTACTAAAGAGCTCGAAAAAGATAACGAGGATTTGATTGATGACTTATTGGGGACATCAGAGACCAACTGGCTAGAGCTCGCCAAAGTGTACAGAATGAACACGGATGTGAGAAGAGCAATTTTTGTTTCAATCATGTCAGCCGAGGACTACATGGACGCATTTATGAAACTAGAGAAGTTGAGATTAAAAAGAGCTCAAAGAAAAGAAATTCTTAATATCTTGATGCATTGTGCCACGATGGAGAGTACCTACAATCCATATTATTCAGTACTTGCAAAGAAGCTATGCGATGACCACGCTATGAGAAGGTCTTTGCAATTAAACTTATGGGATTTCATAAAAGAATTGGATGGCGATGACACTGCAACAAACATCCTAGGCGAATCCGACGAAACGGAAAGACTTGTAAAGATTCTTAACATGGGCAGATTTTTTGGGTTCATTGTTGGAGAAGGCGCCCTTTCTTTGAACGTGTTACGTGTAATCAATTTTCTTACTGCGACCTCTGACGTTAAAATCTTTCTGGAGATATTGCTGATTACAATCCTAGATACCATTGGTAAAAAGTCTGAAAATAAGGCGTTTGGCTCTGGAACCAAGTCTTCGAAGAAAACGAAAGAAGTTACTTTCCACGGTAAGGTAATGGCGGAACGAGTTGCTAAATGTGACGAGCAACCACTATTATTGAAGGGTCTCCAGTATTTCCTGAATACCAAGGTCAGAAAAAGCAATTTGATAAAGGGTTCAAAACAAAGAACAAGAGTTGACTGGGGTATTGATACAATGTCTGACATGATTGCAGAAATGTTAAATAGAACAGAGGACCAGTGAACGTATGTGTATCATCTATTCAATTTTATATATATATAAATACTAATAGAACTAATAGAAGAAAGATAACTAAGCTCATTCACCAGCCACAACTTATTGAGAATCACTGTACAAAAAAATAACCAGCCACACCAGATTTTTGAAACGCATGTGCACGTGATATTAAAAATTGTGGCGTATTCTAAATTTCTCTTCATGGGGAACATTAATTTTGAGATCTGAGATCAAACTCCGAAGTATTGCATTAGGTGAAAAAAATGTATATATATGGTATTGAAATGACTGGACGTTTACTCTTCTTTTCCTAGACACTTCATTAATTTTCTCGAAGAAAACAAAATCATGTCTACGGCTGGATCTGCCACTGCAGAACTCTTTTCTGCTACATCAACAGCACCTTTCGGATTACCTCTTGATCCTTATGAAATCAAGGGTAAGACACTGAACTCAATTTATTCTTTAGTTATCGGCACCACTTATCTTTTGAACGACAAGATCTTCAACTACAACGTGCCAACGGTAACAGGCGAAAATGCGTTATCTCTTTGGTCTGTCTTGAACCGCAAAAATCTATCGAACGTGGTTCCTACTATTTACAACTTGGACACTACAAGCGGCTCAGGTAACCTTTTGATGGGTTACTTGAAAAGCTCTTCTTTTCCAGCTGCAGTTTTTGCTTCTTCTGCTACATTGAACAACATTGCTCCAGTTTTGTTAAGTCACCAAGAAGGTCACCACAATTTACCTCTTTCTATCCAACTGGCAACTGTTGAATACGACTTTGCAAAGGGTGAACTGGTTTCTAATTATGCAACTGCCTTGGCAACTGCTAAAAATCTGAGAATTCCAGTTTTGACTTCTACCAATGCCTTGGAAGCTCAGTACTTTTCAATTGTTTCCAATGTTTTGGCAAAGTTGAATGTCACCAACATTCATTTGTTCAATGGTGTCTCTGCAATCAGATCTCATCAAACTATTCACGATGCACTATCTGCCGATGATATTAAGGAAATTTCCACCAAGTTGCTTACCACTTTGACCTTTGACATCAACTCTATTCTTCCTCAGCAAAAAATTTCTTATGCTTTAAAGAAACTAAACCAAGTCGCCGGTACTTCTTTTGCCTCTTTTGAATACTACGGCAGAGAAGATGCCGATAATGTTTTTGTTGTTTACACTACTGAAGAAGAAGTTGCAGCTTTATTCAAGCAAATAAATGTACACGCTCCAAACTCAGGTGCTATTATTGTTAAATCTCCTTCTGCTTTCGATTCAACAAAATTCAACTCTCTAATCTCTTCTTCTGTTAAGAAAGTTACAGTTGTCTCCGAGTCTTTGAATGAAAATGTCTCCGCTTTGAAGTTAGATGTTCAAGCTGCTTTGTTTTTTGAAGGAAATTTCGGTGTTGAAATCTCTGATGTCTTATTTGATTCCACTTTGACTGCGGCCCAATTCCAAGCAATCACTGGCTCATCTGTTAATCTGGCAGGTGCCAATGGCGCTTCTTATAGATTCATTCTCAATGACAATTCTCAATTTAGAATTGTCCCATCTAAGTTGACTCACGCATTGTCCTTAGTTGAAAACTTGGATGTAAAATTTAGACCAGTTTTTGATAATAGTGTCAACGCTGGTCTGTTCCAAGCAGATGTTGTAGTTGGTGTTGACCAATCTTCTAAATTCGATTTTATCCTTGTTGAAAATGCTCAAATCTTGAACTCAGTTGATGTCTACACCAACTTGAAATCAAATGGTACAGTTTTGGTTTTGAATGGATCTGAAAATGTGTTTGATTCTGAAAAGTTTATTGAAAAGGCTCTATTAGTGGAAACCAAGAAAATTCTTGCCGCCAAGCAATTAAACTTGAAGGTACTAGATTTGAATGTCATTGGCGATGTTGAAGCTACTCAAGGCAGAACACAGTCCATTGCTATTCAAACAGCATTTTGGGTATTAACCAATCCTGAACTCGATCCTCATGCAGTTACCACCAAAATCTTACAGGCCTTTGGCTCTGAAGCTGAATTGCTAGCTTCTGTCATTGCTGATCAAATTGAAAACACCAAGGCTACTGCCTTCAAAGAAATTGAGTTTTCTAAGACATGGTCTCAGTTGGAAACAGAAGCAACAGAAGAAGAAGACGAAAAAGTTTATGCCTCTTTGAGAGACACAGCCTTTGTTCCAAACCCAAGAGAAGCCTTTATTGATGAAACTACTGTCAAGATTGAAGGTAAACTTGAGTTGGCAAAGAAGTTGATTTTCAAAGAAGCTTATGGTACTACTACTGCTTTGAAACCAGAACTACCAGTCGAAAACTTTATTGTTAAGGTTAAAGAGAACAAGAGATTGACTCCTGCTGAATACTCTAGAAACATTTTCCACATTGAGTTCGATGTTTCTGGTACCGGGTTGACCTACAATATCGGTGAAGCTTTAGGTATTCATGGTAGAAACAATGCTGATTTGGTTGAAGAGTTTATCATTGCATACGGTTTGGATGGAGACGAACTCGTAGAAGTTGTTTCCAAAGAAGACCATCATATTTTGGAGATCAGAACTTTGAGACAATCACTGATTGAAAACATTGACCTGTTTGGTAAACCAGGTAAGAAATTCTACGAATCCCTCATTGAATTTACAAAGGACGAATCTGAAAAGAAGAAGTTAGAAGAATTGACTTCTCCAGCTGGTGCTGAACTGTTCAAGAAGTTCCAAGAGGAGGAGTTCTACACTTTTGCAGACGTCTTTGAATTGTTCCCATCTGCCAGACCTAGCGCACAGGATTTGATCCAAATTGTGCCAGCATTGAAGAGAAGAGAATACTCGATCGCATCATCTCAAAAATTGCATCCTAACGAGGTCCACTTGCTAGTTGTTGTCGTTGACTGGGTTGACGCCAAGGGCCGCACCAGATACGGTCAATGTTCCAAGTATTTGTCTGATCTGAGGGTTGGACAAGAGCTGGTTGTCTCTGTTAAGCCATCTATTATGAAACTGCCACCACTGACAACCCAACCAATTGTCATGGCTGGTTTAGGTACTGGTTTGGCTCCATTCAAGGCTTTCATTGAAGAAAGACAATACCAACTGGAGCACGGTCATGACATCGGTGAAATTTATCTTTATTTGGGGTCTAGACACAAGAGAGAAGAGTACTTGTACGGTGAGTACTGGGAGGCCTACATGGATGCCGACGTTTTGACTCATCTTGGTGCCGCGTTCTCTAGAGACCAGCCCCAAAAGGTTTACATTCAGGACAAGATCAGAGAAAACTTAGAGGAATTGACTGACTTGATCGCCACCAAGAACGGTCACTTCTACTTGTGTGGTCCTACATGGCCTGTTCCAGACATCTCTGCCTGCTTACAGGACATCTTGGAGGCTGATGCTAAGAAGAAGGGTGTCACCATTGATTCTGCCAAGGCCGTTGAAGACATGAAGGAGGACGGTAGATACGTTTTAGAAGTGTATTGAGGAGATCGGTTCAATCTTTACGCTGTTTACTGCATCGCTCCTCTCTTCTCTTTTTTTACAATGCTTATTATTCATTATAGATTACCTAGTACATAATCCGATAGTTTAATTATATTTGTTGTTTGTGACTCATGGACTACATGCTCCGATACGTATATCCCACTGAGCAACTAATGAGTGACAACATGTTTTTCCCCCGGAGCTCCGGTACCGGCAACGTTTGTCCTGATAGGGAAATTTACGGCATTCCCTAGCCGGATTGGCGAGCTGCATATAAGGGAGTTTTGACACTTACCAAGCTGTTGAAATATTATCTAGCCAAAAAGATAGCAACATGAGTCTCTATCTGGTGACAAGGGAACGGACGGGAACACATACCCAGTGTATGTAGTTGGGTATTAGCCATTGATGAAAAGGGACATCTCGATTGCTGGTATCACAGAATGCCGCAACAGGAATCCCTATACAGGCCAAGAACGAAAACTCCGCTGACTCTTAATCCTGAAAACCGGACCTTTGAAGAAAAAAGAGTAATCCCATGATTTGCGTATAAAATGGGATGACGCCGCCGCTGGAAGTGGAGATGATCTGTAAAATTAGAACCATTAGCATTCATAGAGAGAAATGTCGTCTATTGAGAAAAACGAGTCTGTGAGTTCAGCAGATAATGAAATCCAGACTGTTGTGGACTTGAGGAAGTCCGACACAGAAAAATCTGCTCTGGTTGAAACCCTAGCGGAGTCGATGGGCATTAACCACAAAAAGCTTATGAGAAGATTAGACCTTTGGGTCATCCCACCGTTCTGTCTGATGTACTTTCTTGCCTTTTTAGACAGAGTAAACATCTCCAATGCGAAGGTTTATGGCATGGAGTCAGCACTCAACCTACATGGAAACCAGTTTGCCACGGCGTTGACCGTCTTCTTTGTTCCTTACATCATCTTTGAGGTCATTTCAAACTTCATGCTTAAAATCATCAAACCACACCAGTGGCTTTCTGTTCTCATTTTGCTGTTTGGTGTCGTTACCATTTGCATGGCGTATGCTAAAAACTTTGCAGGCTTGGTCGTGTGCAGATTGTTTCTTGGTATTTTTGAAGCAGGTTCTTTTCCTGCCATCTTTTACATCATTGCTAACTTCTACACTGCTGGCGAGTCCCTTCGAAGATTTGCTTTCTTTTTCAACTGTACATGTCTTGCTGGTGGTTGTGCCGGTGCGCTTGCATACAGAATCAACGATTTAGATGGTGTCCACGGCTTACAAGCTTGGCAATGGCTTTATATCATCGAAGGTGCATTTACTGCCGGTTTGGCCTTCTTCCTCTATTTTACTATCACTGATTTCCCTGAAGAAGCAAGATTCATGAGCGATAACGAACGTTCTTTCTTAAAGAAGAAATTAGAAATCTATGCTGGTAATTCAGGGTTCGAGCTCAAGCAGACTTGGAATGATATTGCAAAGGTCTTCAAAGAACCAGCTCTTTACATCTGTGCCATCATTTACTTTTGTCTTGTGGTTCCATCATATTCTTATGCGTTCTTTGCTCCAACTGTCATCAAACAAATGGGTTACACTGCTATGGAAGCACAAAGACACTCTATTTATCCATGGTTAGCTACCATGGGTTGGTCTTTGTTATTGGCCACTTTTTCTGATTACATCAAACATAGAACTTCCTTTGCAATCATTGCAGGTCTTGTCGCCATCACTGGTTTAGCTATGATTTTGGCAAGTACCAACGCTCAAGTCAGATACGGTGGTTGTTTCCTCACTGCTATGGGTCTTTACTCATGTATGCCAATTTTAATCTGTTGGATGTCCCTTAACTTTTCCGGTCATACAAGAAAATCTGTTGCAACCGCCTTCGTTATTGGTTTTGGTAACATTGGCGGTATCGTTGCGTCTTTCATCTTTCCAAACGAAGATGCTCCGAAGTATACAAAGGGTTTGGGAATAGGTATTGGGTTCACATCTTTAGCTGTTTTAATGCTTGGCGTTTACACAACATACCTATACTTCCTTGACAAAAAGAAGGAAACTGCGGCATACCAAGAAGAGTGGGATCAACTCGATGAAAGGGAGAAGATTATGAGAGGTGATCTGTGTCCTGACTTCAAATACATGCTTTGAAGAATGTTGTGACTACTTTTCTTGTTACTCAATTCAGCAGGTCCATGAATGGGGATGGTGTTGTTGGTGCTTTTTTAATTTATAATACCTACTTACTTTTTTAATTCTTAATAAGTTTAATAATATTTGCAAATGATTGCCATTAAAGGATTACGAGATATTGTTCAACATGATATGTATGATTTTTGTATAAATGGCTGCCATCATAATTCCAACTTTTTGAACTTTAGTTTCTTACCAAAGAAAACAATTTTAAACAACCAAATTCAAGAAGTCATAGGTTTTCGGTAGTTGCTGAAGTGATTTAGTTTAATAATTTTAACTGACAACTTCTGATTACCACTTTTTCAGGGTTTCTTTCTATTGCAGCAAAGTAATATGGTACTGTCTTGTGCTTTCTTCTAAAAACTAATTAAAATATAACTAGCATAGCTTATGATTTCAAAGTATTATAACTATAACGTTAGCCAGTAAAGGGAGCGCTTCATTATTACACACTGAGGTGTGACAGAGATCTGAGATCTTAGTTTAACTGCACAGCCATGAAAGCTTTTCTGGGGTTGTCAATTTTTTTTTTCACTACTGAATTTTTCAACGTCTTTTTTTGTGGTCAGTGATTCGACCAGTATATATATCATGGGAGAACTCGCTTTTGCATACCAGCTGGCCGAACTGGAACATATTAACAAGTTGCGGACACAGCATGGGAACTCTAATTTTGAGAGTAGACGATTTAACATGGATAACAACACTAACAAATATACCAATTACACTTATAGAAATAGTAATATCAATAACATCGCTATTATGAATAACAATAACAATACCAATACCAATACCAATAACAATCATAATAACAATAATAGTAATAGCGGTAAGATTAGAAGAATGAATTCCAATGGAGAGGGCGTGATGTACAATAACAATAATGTTAATGTTAACAATAATAATGGTAATAGACGCCAACGTCATTTCAATCAACAGCAACAACAAAACTACTATAGAAACTTTGACAACACACAATTCCATAGCCAGCTTCAGCAAATTCAGCAACTACAGCAACTGGAACAACTGCAGCCATCAAGGCCGCTGTCACAACCAAATCCTGGACTAAGCTCACAATTTTTAGATTCTTTACTGGTGCAGCAGTTGAATCGTAATCAAACACCAACAACCGTAAGTCAACCTCAACCTCAACCACAAAATCATTTGAATTCACAAATTAAGAACCAAAAGCAAGTTTCTTCACCTCAAACATTACAATTCCAGCCTTCTACAACCTCTTCATTTCCATTTTACGAAGGAAACAATACCCTGAGCAATGCACCTACATCAAATTTATTACCTGATTATGGTAGTGTTTTCTCTTCCCACTCAACTGGGTTTGACTCACAAATTTCCTTACAATCTCAAGGTTTGTTTAATGATTTGCCAATGTATCAGCAATCGTCACAATCGTCACAATTATCGGCAACGCAGCCAGCATCATCTTCACTAATCCAATCTTCAACATATAACTCTGCTGTAACTCCAATGAGCTCTACATCAGGAATCACTACAAGTTCCACCGTCCCTTCTTCTAGTTCTTCATCTTCACATTTTCAACCACATCAACTAATGAATTTATTTTTTTCAGATTCAACATCATCGTTACCCCACACCTCAAGTTCAACACCAGTGATTGGACAAGGTTCAGTTTTAAGATCTGCTCCTGATAGTTCCAATAGAGGCGTTAATGTTATAAGCAACAGCGATTTAAATAGTGGGCTTGTTGATCCGCTGGAATCAATTTGGAAAAGAGATTCTGGCTCTAACAAATTAAATAATTCAACACTTGGTTTTAATAGCAAATCTCAGGCCGAGGATAAATCAATCGGTTCTTATTTTTGAAACTAAGGGAAATTATTAGTTGAAAGAGCTAAAATTAAGAAAGTGGTTTTTCTTCAGTTTACGGTTTCGGTGTTACTTTAAATTTCAGTCTTGTCATGTTTTTTTGTTATCATTGTTACTTTTTTCAAGAATAATTTTGGTTTTATATACTATAGGGTCTAACATATAAAGGAAAAGGAAAAAAAAAAAAAGGAAAAGGGAATGCTTCGTTAATGTTAAATTGAATATTATATCCATTTTTATTGTTTTATTTGTAATGTTTATTTTGTTCCACCTGTTACAAAAATTTATAAATTAAAAGGAATTATTATATAGAAATGATTTTTGGACCTGATCCCATTTTATTTTATTAAGAGACAAGCAGATAAGTATTACGTCAATTAAACTCACTTATCCTGCTCTGCAGCCAACTGCCATGCAGGTATACTGGTATTATTCATAGCGTGTTTCTCCGTTTGTTGCCAAACTGTAATTCCTGCTTCGACAGGTTTTGGGTCAGCCTTCGAATTGACTTTATAAGTGTCCTTCAGTATATCCTTAGTTGATGGGATTGAAGAAGTTGGAGGAATGTTTAGATTATACTTTAGTTCGCTTTGGTTTAGTTTGTCGGCCGCTGCTTGAATAGGTGATACGGAGCTGTCATCATAGGATCTATTAGTCAGTAGATTTGGGGGCGGAGACGTTGATTTGTCAACTGAGGAAAAGGGATCGATAGGGACATATTTGGATTGTGTTTGTAAATCTTGTTTTATGTCACTAGTAGCTTTACTTAGAGCCTGTAATTCGCCTGAAATTGTTTCCTTTTGAGATTCCAAGTTCTTCAAAAGGGTAGTTTTGATGCTTTCCACCTCTAACTTCAAGTATTTCAAAGTTTCATCATTTCGGAGGTTCCTTTCATTGGTATCCTTGATTAGTGCGCCCAATTGAACAAGTGTGTCGTCAATGGCTTTTGACTTCTCGTTCTGTGAATCGATGAATTCTCTTTGGTCAGCCTCTAACTTATTTAACATAGCGTCGACACGCTCAAATTCTCTGTCCATGGCTTCCTTGTCTTCATCGAGCTTGGTTTTAGAGGGCGGCAAGATTGATGGAAGAATATGGTTAGCAACGACATGGTACGCACCGTAGAGGAACCCCACCGTCGTAGTAGACATAATTAAATAGTCTTTCCAGTCATAGGCACTGGGTAAAGGTCTTGGAGGTGGTGGGGGTGGATAAAGTTGCATTTGCGGGTTTGAAACAGCCGGTGCCGAACTTGTTAGAGCCAACACCTGCTGGATTTCATCTGCTGAAAGGCCTTTTGATTCTAAAAATGAAAGCTTTTGTGACAAAGGTTGTGATTTAACTCCTGGATCTGAGAGAAATTGAATGGCAGAATCAATTTTCTGTTGATCTGACGTCATTTGCTAACTTAAGCTGCTTTCTTAGCGGTAGATCAATCACTTTATGAAAGCCGAAAAGACGACATGTATATACAAGAGGAGAAAAAAAGACACAATAGATTAGCCGGAGCTTAAAAAATTAACGCTAAAATTTGAGAATTCACCAGAAATGTACCTTAATTGGTATCAAATTCTTTGGAAATATGTAGTGTACCACTTTGAACAACTTGTTCTTACTGTTGCGTGGACATACACCAGCATAGACCCCTTTGTAACCCGAAGCTTACCACTCATAGTACTTTTAAGTGGCGCGCATGCTCATTTGGCGGAAAATTTTTTTCTTTCCCTTTGTAGGGCTTACCCACTCATGCTGAGGAAAGACGCGTGGTGAATAGCGTTAATGCCAATATCCTCACCAAGTTGAAAGTTGCGGTGAGGGGGCTTCATTAAGCATGACGAACGAATTAGCCAGTAGTGAAATACTTCTGAGGGCATTTGAGTCCCGGTTGAAGACAGTTGTAAGCATCGACGATGCAGCACAAGATGCATCTTCACTCAGGGTGCACAACACAGAGTTTCAGCTGGCAACAACGGCACCAGGCGTGTTCATTAACCATGCCACTATAGACGCCATGCGCTCACAAATCCATACGATCGATGGAGCAGAAGATCAAATAGCTGCCAGAGGCAAAACGATGTTATCAGAAGAGAGATCTATGGATCACTTCAAATCACTGTTGCTGGCGAATGCTACTAATCGTCAGTCCAAAATGGAAATTAGTACCCTAATTAATCAGTACGAGTTACCAGAAGCCAAGGTGGGGAGCTTTATCAACAATGATAGCGATCCCTTCCTTGCAGAAAAGCTTCCTGTAGGCGAAGAGCCATCAGCTAACGGTGGTGTCTCCAACACTAATTCAAAGGGTACAACTTCTAACAGCAATAATGGCAGCAATGGTAACAACAGGCGTGACGTGTATACTCCATCACATTCTGCTACTGCTTTTGACCAATCTGTGCTTCCAGGTAAGAGAAGGCGTAGACCAACTGCGAGAGCAGAGGAAATGGTCAATGTTGACGAAGTTTCCGAAATATTCAGTGACTTGGAAGATAACCAAAATGGTGACACCGGTACTCAAAGCACCACTGCTGATGAGGTCGTCGACGAGCCTACCAACGGTAGAAAGAGAAGGAGAGTTGCCAATGTCGATGCAAACTCTTCTGTGCCACCTTTAGACAACGACGAAGATGATAAGTCATCATCTGTGGTTCCAAGTTTATACCCGAAATTATCTGGTAAAGAAGTCAAAGCTCTTGAACGTTTGTATGACAATACGTTAATTGCTATTTGGAAAGACATGGCAAGAAAGGACGGCCCTAAGGCATATAGGTTATTCCAACAAACGGCACAAGCAAAGTCAATCAACTTACGGAAAACTGCCCAGCTTGCTTCTCGTGAATCAATTCGTTGGCAAGTAAGAACAACAAAAACTCAAAAGGATCAAATTACTAAAGCTAGAAGATGTATGCGTGAAATGCTGAATTATTGGAAAAAGAATGAGAGAGAGGAGCGTAATCTAAGACAAAAGGCAGAACAAGTTGCCCTTGCCAAAGCGAAGAAGGAGGAAGAAGATAGGGAAGCTAAAAGACAGGCTAGAAAATTGAATTTCCTTATCAACCAAACAGAATTGTATTCTCATTTCATTGGTAAAAAGATCAAAACTGATGAACTGGAGGGAGACATGGGCGACAAATCTCTATCTAGCTCAAGTAACATAACGCCTATGCCGACCGATGACATTGATCTATCTAAAGCTACGAAGGATATAAACACTGTTGATTTTGATGGTAACGATGATGCCGAATTACAAAGAATGGCTGCTGCCAATGCTCAAACTGCACTTAATGAAGCAAAAGCTAAAGCAGATGCATTCAATAAAGTTGACAGCGAAAATGATGATAACGAAGGCGAAATGAATTTCCAAAATCCTTCATCATTTGGCGACATGAAGTTAGAACAACCTTCTTTACTCAATTGTACATTGAAGGAGTATCAGCGTAAAGGTCTTAATTGGCTCGCTAACTTATATGAACAGGGTATTAATGGTATTTTAGCAGATGAAATGGGTTTGGGTAAAACTGTTCAGTCCATTTCCGTTTTAGCATATCTTGCAGAAACTCATGACATCTGGGGTCCATTCCTTGTTGTTACGCCGTCTTCAACTTTACATAACTGGCAACAAGAAATCTCAAAATTCGTTCCTGACTTTAAAGTTATTCCCTACTGGGGTTCTTCAAAAGATCGTAAAGTTTTAAGAAAATTTTGGGACAAAAAGAACGTTATCTACAATAGGAATTCTCCTTTTCATGTCGTTGTCACATCTTATCAGCTAGTGGTGCAAGATGCACAATACTTTCAGAAAATGAAATGGCAGTATATGATTCTTGATGAAGCACAAGCAATCAAATCTTCACAATCCTCAAGATGGAAGATTCTTTTGAGTTTTCAATGCCGTAATAGATTACTTTTGACTGGTACTCCTATTCAAAATAACATGCAAGAATTGTGGGCACTATTGCATTTTATTATGCCATCATTATTTGATTCACATGATGAATTTAGTGAATGGTTTGCAAAGGACATCGAAGCGCACGCTGAAAAGAATTCTAAGTTGAATGAACAACAGTTGCGTCGTCTTCACGCAATTTTGAAGCCGTTCATGTTGAGACGTATTAAGAAGAACGTCCAAAGCGAACTTGGTGATAAAATTGAAATTGATGTTTATTGTGATTTAACCAACAGACAAAAGAAACTATATCGTATGCTAAGATCACAAATCAATGTTGTTGATTTGATTGAAAATAATAAAAGGATCGGTAGAGATGAAGAAGTCGAATCCATCATGAATGTTGTTATGCAATTTAGAAAAGTTTGTAATCATCCAGATTTATTTGAAAGAGCAGACACTAAATCCGCTTTTGTTTTCGGAGATTATGCAAAGATCCCAGGACTAGAAGGCCAAATAAATTTGGGAAGAGATGCCAATGACATTCAAAGCTTTGTTAACTACTCAACAAGAAATTTGATCAATTATGATTTACCAAGGTTATTACTCGAAGATTTACTGACACCTAATTGGGAAAATGATCATGGTTTAACACAAAAGGACCTTTTAATTCAAAAGAAATTTAATTTATGGGATCCTTCATATTGGGTCAAAAGAAGTGAAAAGGATGATGACTTAAGTGTGTTAAAGTTTGTTGACTATAATCCAAATGAAATCAAGCGGATTACGAAGTCCAATATGATTCAGAGGGCGATTAATAAAAGAGCATATATAACAACACCAGAAGAAAGAGATCAAATCAGAGAAGAACTTTATGGAGAAGATTTAAAAGCAAACTCTTTAATTATCAACTTTAATGAGACAAGAATCAATAAGTCATTATTGTCAATTAAAGACGACGTGTCTAAAAAAATGTACATGCAGACCACGGCACCAGGTGCATATCAGCTTGTATTGGCACCCCCTGTTGACATTAGCTGTTCAAGCAACCGATTTGGTGACATAAAACAGGGGATTTTATTTGATGGCGAAATAAGACAAGCATTGACGCCGTTGAGTTTGAATACACAAGCACAGCTAATCGAAAACAATGTTGGATTAGAGCAATGGCCGAAAGCTGAAATGATGCCTGAAGCAGAATCCAAATATCAGGGGACTTCTACTATCAGATTACCATCTATGGAAAGATTTGTTTTGGAAAGCGCCAAATTGAAGAAGCTGGATCAAATGTTGATCGACTTGAAGAAAGGAGGACATAAATGTTTAATTTATTTCCAAATGACACGGATGATGGATTTAATGGAAGAATACTTGTCATACAGACAATATAAATACATCAGATTAGATGGTTCAAGTAAGTTGAGTGATAGAAGAGATTTGGTGAACGATTGGCAGTCAGATCCCGAGCTTTTCATTTTCATTTTGTCAACAAGAGCAGGTGGTCTTGGTATAAATTTAACTGCTGCTGATACTGTTATTTTCTATGACTCAGATTGGAATCCAACTATCGATTCACAGGCAATGGATCGTGCACATAGATTGGGTCAAACTCGACAAGTTACTGTTTATAGACTTTTGGTAAAGGGTACCATTGAGGAGCGTATGAGAGACCGTGCCAAGCAAAAGGAGCATGTTCAGCAGGTTGTTATGGAGGGTAAAGTTGATGTTGCGTATGGACAGCAAGACGATAAGAAAGACCAAGGTAAGGAAATGGCAATGTTACTTTTGGGAGACGATGACAAGTGAATCAGGCCATCTATTTTTTGAAAAGCCCTTAGTTAGTTTCGTTTATATATTGTTAATAAAGATGTCTTTTTCTGTTATATTGAATGTTTGCTCTAGCAATGCCGAGCACAGAGAATTGAAGCGCCGTTAAGAAAGGAGGCAAAAAATCCCAAAAAATTCTAAGATGAAATGTTAAAGAGCCACGTTAACGGGAGAATAGTGACGATGGCAGATTGCACGCCAGAACAGAAGCAGATAGTGGAGGATATATTGAAGGTGACTGCTACTGATTACTATAAGGTATTGAGAGTAGATAAGACTTCGAATGAGGTGGAGATCAAGAAATCTTATAGAAAGCTGGCAATCAAACTTCATCCTGACAAGAACAAGCACCCAAAGGCATCAGAAGCATTTAAGGTGATTGCAAAAGCATTTGAAGTTCTTTCTGATCCAGGGAAGAAAAAACTGTATGATATGACGGGCAGAGATCCAGACTCCAGAGGTGGAGGTGGAGGTGGAGGTGCTGGAGGAGGATTCCATGCGAATGGATTTAGACAAAACGGTCCATTCCAGTTTACAAATAGCGCAGAAGGGTTCCCTGCAGACGATCTATTCAATATGTTTTTTGGTGGCGGTCACCCAGCATTTGCTAATGGAGGAGGATTCCAGAGTTTCCAATTTGGAGGCAATGGATTTCCAGGAAACGGATTTTACTTCAATCAAGGTATGAATCGAGACTTCCGTGGCAGACAACAATTTCATAATGCAGGAAATAATGCAAGGCGTAGAGCCACAGGTGAACAAGAACCTCAAACCCCACGTTGGATGAATCATATCGCACAATACTTACCGATTATTTTAATTCTATTTTCACTTTTGACCTCGATGTTTGGAAGCGATCAAAGCTCATCTATGGGACCATCTAAGACATTCAGTGGACGTGTTCCAAGGTATGGGTTTGATAATCAGGTACCTTTAACCGTTGAAAGAAAAACACCAATGTATGGTGTTTCTTACTTCATTAGTCCAAAGACAGAAGAAGATTTTAGTAAAAGAAAGGACAGTGCAAAACAACTTAGAGGATTAGATAAGTATGTCGAAAGTAAATACGTAGAAAGTTTAGAAAATGGATGTTATATTGAAAAGAGAAAGCAAGAAGCAATGTTCAATGATGCGCAAGGATTATTTTTTAATGATTGGGAATTAATCGAAAGGGCCAGAAACTTAGATATGCCAAATTGTGCGAAATTACAAGCACTAAAATTAATATAATCGAAAAGGTAAGACCTAATAGAAGAGAGAAGCCCTGGTGGTTTAATTGTATATATGAACCATAAAAAACTAATAAATAAATATATATAAACAAAAATGATAATTATAAACTTCGTTCAGCGGCGAAGAGAACAGAAACATGAATAGTGTAATAAAGTCGAGGTATTGTAAGGAAAGAAAAAGTGTGCTTATATGCAATTTTGGTGCGTTAATTCATTAAAGGGAAAATTATTACTGCTTAAGAGGAGATTTTGCATCACTTTCTTCTTCAACTTGACCTTCTTTGTCATTTTTTTCTTCATGCAAGTTTTCTTGCATATTCCACATACTATTGTAAAGACCATTTTCTTTTTGTAAAAGTTGCTTATGAGTTCCCTCCTCGACAACAGAACCTTCTTTCAATACAATAATTTTATCTGCATCCATGATAGTTCTTAATCTATGAGCTACCCAAATTGATGTTTTACCGGCATCTGTTAAAGTACTTCTAAGAGTTTTCATGACTTCTTGTTCAGTATGAGTATCAAGTGCTGAAGTGGCCTCATCGAGAATAATGATGTTAGAATTCTTTAAAACAGCACGGGCAATTGCTACACGTTGTTTTTCACCACCAGAAATCATTAGACCTCTTTCACCAACTAAAGTGTGAACACCCTCTGGTAGCTGGGTTATCAATTTGTTCAATTGAACACGATAGATGATATCATTTATTTCTTTGTCAGTACAATCGAGTCTTGCAAATCTTAAGTTATCTAATAATGATGCATTAAAAAGTGGAGTGTCTTGAGGAACAACCGCAATTTCCTGTCTAAGAGATTCTAACTCTACTTTTTTGATATTTTGTCCATCGATTGTAATAGCACCATTGTTCTCGACGTCATAAAACCTGAATAAAAGTTTTAAAACAGTAGATTTACCAGAGCCTGATGGGCCAACAATTGCCACCTTTTTACCAGCGGGTATTGTGAATGAACAATTTTGAAGGATTGGTCTACCTTTGGTGTAAGCGAAATCAATATTATTGAATTTAATTTCACCCTTGGTCAAATTTAACGCTTGAGCATTTTGTTCTGACTTTATTTTAATCGGATGCTTTTGCAATTTGAATAAAGCTTCCATATCTAGCAAAGATTGCTTTAACTCACGATAAACCGAGCCAAGAAAATTCAAAGGAACAGATAGCTGGAAAACCAATTGATTGATTAAAACCAAATCACCAACAGATAAGTTACCAGAGACAACGTCTTGGCAAGCCATATACATCATGGCAGTTAAAGCAGTCGAAAAAATCATATTTTGACCTGCATTAAGGAAAGCTAAAGAAGTTGCAACTTTGATTGAAGAGTTTTTGTATTTTTCTAGAGCAGCATCATACTTGCTTGTCTGCAAAGCTTCATTATTGAAATATTTCACTGTTTCATAATTAATTAGGGAATCCAAGGCAACAGAAGCAGCTTGTTGGTCCGCTATATTTGCCTTACGACGGAACGTGGTCCTCCATGTTGTTGTTTTGATGGTGAAAATAGAATAGGTCAGCATTGTCAATAAGGTTACTGCAGCAAAAGCAGGACCATAATTGTAAGTCAAAATACCACAAACGACTGAAATTTCAAAGGTAATTGGAAGGATATGGAAGACCATAGCAGACAAAACATAAGAGATACCCTTGGTACCTCTTTCAATAGCTCTTGTCAAACCACCTGTTTGACGAGAAAGATGGAATGGAAGATCCAAATTTAGCAAATGCTTGAAAGTGTTATTTGCGACACTTTTGATGGCACCTTGAGCAACAGTTGCAAATATGGCGTTTCTTAGTTCACCAAGCAAAACGGCACCGAATCTGGTTAAACCGTAGGCTACGATAAGAGAAACAATTGCTGTTGGTAAGGCTGGCACAGTTGCCATCACTGTGGTTCCTAAGTCACTAGGTAACGTTTGACTAATTGACTCCGATAGCGATTTCCAGTCGATGTTCATGTCATCGATAATCTGTTTAAAGAAGAAAGGAACTTGCACATTAAGTAATTTGGCCGATATCAACAACCCCAGGGCCGAAACCACTCTAAATTTCGTCCATGGTTTATTTTTTGGCCAGATGTAACCGAACAGGTCGTATATGATCTTCAGCTGTGAGATTTTTGGCAGGGAAGGAGCCTCTGCAGCTTGTTTGGATGCTTTGATGAGATCCGGCTTAGTTTCATTAGAACTAATGTGCTGTACAGGCTTTGTGGAGTAAAATTGGAGCCTTGATCCCAACACTACTCTTCTTGCCAATGGACTGATGGTTATATATCTCGGACATAATTGATGCCTACTTGTTTGCACAAAGCTTCTGCAAACAGTTCTTTTCCACATTGAGGCACAAACAAAACTTCTCAGAATTATTTGACTGATAGATGAATATTAATGTAGAGTCTGTGAATTTAAGAATAAATATAGACCAGAAATACAAAGAACAATTAGCTGAACTTAGTGTTTTACTACCTCTGCAATGATGTACTCGTCACTTAGTTTAACCAATGTTGAATTTTGTAAAATACAATAAAGTTGAGTTTATATAAGTATAAACAATCTCTTATTTGGTGATTTGTCTATATAATTCTTTACATGTCTAAAAATCCTAGACTGAAAATTCTATGAGAGCTTTATTCAACGGTAGAAAAAAAAGAAAACATAAAATATAAGATTGCGTAATATCACGTGATCAAACGCCACACCAAAGAAAATATTTGTTGGCGTCGTCGCTCTGAGTTTCCTCATTGGTTTTTTTGGCCGAGCATGTGGTTTTTGTAATGCTGAGCATAAAAGGTCATGAATTTGAGGACTTTGAAGCTGAGCTCTAAAACGGGCAACAAACAATCTAAAAATTAATTACCAGAAAAAAAAATCTGATCGTTAGCCTTTTTCTTCTGAACCAACTCAACCGATTTAAGTAGTTTAATTAGAGCAGTGTTCTAATTATTCAGAAATTATGCCACGATTGCCTAGTGACCCGAAATATTTTTTACATGGAGAGACTTTGGGGATATTACGTAAGCTGTCATAGTCTTTTTTTTTTAACAAATTTGCATTTATAAAATTAAATCCGTGTTGGCGCGACTTTTTCAAGAAGTGGAATGAGGATCTTGGGAGTTTTTGGGATAAAAGCGGCCCAATGCGTGCACCAAAAAGTGTTTAAAAGTATGATTACATGGGCCAAATGTAGACGCACAAACGAGGAGCATTTTGATATGCGATATACATGCATGAATAGCGTCATGTGAGCGGCAAAACACAGAAACGTAGCGCTGAGCAGAGCCGCGGCGCCACTTGAGATTTTTAGAGCTATTTAAATGCGCCACGTCCCTTCTTTTTCTTATATTCTGTGAGTATTTTTTTTTTGAGAATACCAGCCAAGGGAGCCACCACAGAGTACGCGTCGTGTCTAGGGATGTCAGAGCCAGAACAAGAGCTAAGCACTCAGTCAGAACAAATCACAGAGCCAGGGGTAGTTGCAAGCAACAAGAAGGGCAGTGACGTGGACGTGAATGTTGTTGACGTTGACATCACAGACTCCACTGAGCATCCTACTTCGAGTGTAAACAATGACACTACGGCTACCAGTAACAGGGGAGAGCATGAAGAGAAAGCCGAAGAGGAAAAAGTGAATGGAGAGCAGGAAGAAAATACTGATAAAGAAAGACACGAGGTGTCAGAAGATAAGGCGACAGGCGAAGAGCATCAAAGTAAGACTAACGATGATGATAATACTGACACGAATCCCAAAATTGATGCCAACACCTCTGTTCCGCTAGTTCCTGCGCCCAAACCACCCGCTGAACCGGATATGAACAATCTCCCTAAAAACCCAATACCAAACCACCAAAAGCGCCACGCTGTCAACACAATAAAGGCCATCAAAAGGTTAAAAGATGCCTCCCCATTTTTGCATCCTGTTGACATCATCAAATTAAATATCCCCCTTTACTATAACTACATCAAAAGACCAATGGACCTTGGCACCATAGAACGTAAAATTAATGTCAACGCATATGCCGACGTCAGTGAAATCTTAGAAGACTTTAATTTAATGGTTGAAAATTGTTTCAAATTTAATGGTGAGAAGACATCAATATCTCAAATGGCTAGAAACATTCAAGCCAGTTTTGAGAAGCACATGCTTAACATGCCTGCCAAGGATCAACCATTGCAACAGTTACAACAATTACAGCAGCAACAGCAAATACAAAAGCAACCCTCCAGCCAAAGTAAAAAAGGAAGCCAAACGAATGGCGGTTCAGATTACCCAAAAATTAGAAGAGACACCTTTTCTGACAATGGAAGACCTAAAAGAGAAATTCATCCTCCAAAGCCTAAGGATATGCCATATGACATGAGACCAAGAAAAAAGAAGTTTCAACCAGAATTGAGATTTTGTCAACAAATCTTGAAAGATTTATTATCAAAGAAAAATGAAAATTTTACGTGGCCATTTCTTCAACCTGTTGATCCAGTTGCGATGGAATGCCCAACTTATTTTGACGTTGTGAAAAATCCAATGGATTTGACAACAGTTCAAAGAAACTTAGCTGAAGGGAATTATGAAAGAGCAACAGATTTCGAAAAGGACATCAGATTAATTATCACTAATTGCTTTTTATTCAATCCTGAAGGCACAATGGTTAACATGTTGGGTCATAAACTAGAAGAAGTTTTTAATTCCAAATGGGCGGATAGACCAGCGACTCCGGAATCAGGTGATGAAGATTACGATTATGATTATGGCGCCGATTATGATGGAGGGGATGATGATGAGTTCAAGCTAGATATCAATTCAATTACTGACCCAACAATTGAGTTTTTACTTCAAAATATAGAAAGAATGACTGCAGATTTGAAGAGAATGAGAGAACAAAAGTACCAAGAGCTGAAAAAGGAATGGATGAAAAAGAGGAAAGGAAAAAGAACGAAGAGAGGAAAGAGTGCTGGTTCAATAAATGGGGGTGGCACAAGAAAGAAACCAAGATACAGTAGTAATGGTACTGGTAATGCTAGTGATGAGTTTGATGACGATGGCATGCCCGTTAAAAATGGATCATTCTATCCAAAGCATGTTACATTCGAAATGAAGACTGAAATCAGTAATGCCATGCAAAACATCAATGAAAAGATGTTGGCTAAGGTGTTGGCCATCATTAAAGAAGGTATGCCAGATCTTAAAGACGATGAGGAAATCGAATTGGAAATGGACGCTCTGAGCGAGGATACTCTTGCTAAGCTATATGTTTATCTTGTTGGCAATAAGAAGCAGAGACAAGAGAAGAAGGATGACGAGGAAGAAAAACGAATTGAGAGTTTGAAGAATAAATTAAAGCAGTTTGAGAATGACAACAATAGTACCAATGGAGGTGGCGAGTCTTCAAGCGAGGACGAAGAAGAAGACAGTGACATTTCAAGTGAAGAAGAGTAAATATATTTTTTTGTAAATTAACGTTGTATATTATCACCTTTTACGTGTATATTTCATTTATATATTATTATATATGTGTTAAAAGAAGAAGCCCAAAGATTGAATGATAGGAAAGGAAAAAAAGTGATCGAAAGTTTTTGACATCTTGAAAAGTAAAGATAAAGGAGACAGCAAGATTTTAATAAAAGAAGCAACCAAAATGTTACTTACTAACTTGCCTCACGATACATTGTCATTGGAGGACGTAGACGAAGCAATTTCAGAAAGCAAACTGCAAGTTAATGTGATTCAACAACGCTATCGTCAATATACACCACATGAATCGTCACCATTGGCCATTACAAGTTCTTCAGCGGCTACGAGTCCAATAAAAACCGAAAAAATGAAGGTACCCTTGTATATGAATAGTGAGGGAGGATATTCAATGGTATTTGATTTACAGACAATGAAGCAATTAACAATTTCTACCAATATCATCGGGCAACTAGTTGGAACGCTGCCATTGGCGCCACAACAAAACAGCTTGCTTGGATTACCATGGCGGTTGAGCATTTATGAGACACTTTGGCTTATCGAGAATGAGTGGGGGTTCTTAGTTAACAGCAATGATCTGGGGTTGAAATTTATTGCTGATTTGACAAATGATGGTGACAATAGCCAGCTATCGGAACTACTATGTGAAGATTCAGAGTTCAGGCTACAGAAACAGAGGGAAGAGAAGAAGAGGCAATTAGCAGAAAGGCTGAAGAAGTTTGGCACCAATATCAGCAAGAACAACTCATCCATGCCAAACTTGAATGATGGACTGCCAAGGAGACCTGAAACTGCCAGTGATTTTTCACGAGGGGCTACAAGACCTTCACACAATGGTGGCACAGACATTGTGTTTATGGAAACAGATAATGATGAAGCAAGAGTGCAGTGCTACTGGGACAATTTGTTAAATGATGCCAATGATGGTAGTGAAATAATGATTGAAGCGTTGATGAAACCTGAAGTTGATTCACAGAAGACCATACATAAAACCAGGGAAATAGCCTTACAGAAAATACAATTGAATTATGCGTTGTTCAAACATTTAAAAGATGTCAAAGCCATGTGTCTTTTGCCAGGTATGCGATTTGGAGGCATATTTGTTGCATACCCGGGTGATCCACTGCGATACCACGCCCAATGGATAGTAGAGTCTCGTGAATTCTACTCTGAGGATATTGGACTTGGTCGTTTGGCCAACAGAGGTCGTTTAGCAACAGGTGTTAAAAAGAAGTACCTGATAGGTGGTCAAAAAAAGGTCAACTCAGCTCCAAGTAAGAAGAAATCAAACAAGTACAAATTGTTCAGCTGTTCCGATGCCGAAGAAACAGAAATTGTTACTTTTACTGTGGAGTGGGCAGGTTTTTAAAACTAAACTTAAGTTTCACTTCGGTAAAATGTGTTTATGGTCTGGTGTGAGTAAAAAAATATTTTTCTTATTAGCATATTAAATGTTGGGTTCCTGATAACCTTCTTTATACGGATTTTCTTCACTTTGGTTGAGGAAGACAGTGTGTGCCATGGCCGAGGTTCATTTGAATATGGGATCTACGCTTGTTAATAGAAAGAAGTCCAAGCTTGTACAGCCGGAGACCGTAGGAAATGTCGATAGTAGCATTACGCCAGTATCAGAGGTTGAAGAGAATGATGATAGTTTGGAAAATGCAATCTTGACTAAAATCGATGCCTTTCTGAACACATTTGAAGGCAAGTTGGATTATGCAGAGAAATTCTTGAAGGTTGCACAAAAACCACAAGACTCCACATCAGACGAATCTGAAAAGACCGCAAAAGATGCTAAGAGTACTTACTTTGAATCGAACTCAATCATCGATTCACCAGCAGCCTCTAAACTTTATGGGACCATGAAATCAATTTTGTCTCATAATCGGGAACATGGTTTGCATCCTTTAAGTCAAGTCATTGATAATTACTATGCACACGAACAGCTAATTGGTGAAACGCCATACCAACGGCTTTTACATGCATTACAACTACTCGATAATAAAATAACCGAATTTGAAAACAAATATGACATTATGCCAAAGCACCCACAAGAAAGACTAGATGAATTAAAACAATCTCTTTATAACTATGATAGAGCTTTGGGCGCTTGTAAGGAAAGATGTTTAAATTTTTACGAGTTACCCTTCCAATGGAGAGAAAACAAGTTCCTAATTTATGGATATAAGTTTACAACTTCCCACATGAATGCTCTGTCTAGTATTGGATGTGCTCACAATGAAACGGCCAACATTTGGTCTCATCTACTGGGTGCAGCATCAATTTTGCTTCTGAGTATTTATCACTTCCCTACAACTTCATTTTACCAAAACGGTAACTTTATTGATCATCTGGTAATGTATCAGTTCATTGCATCCGCAATTGTATGCTTGCTTTTTTCTGTAATTTGGCATACTTATACAAATATATCAATTTTGGATATTAGATCAAAATTTGCTTGTTTCGATTATACAGGTATTACAATTTTAATTATATCTTCAATTATTACTACAGAGCACCTGGCGCTCTACTACCATCCTATCTATAAATATGGATTCATTTCATTTTCAGTTTTCTCAGGTATTTTTGGTGTTATTTTAGCATGGCATCCCTTTTTCGACAAACCAGGTTCAAGACCATTCAGAATTTTATTCTTTATCGCCCTATCAGCTTTGGGTGTTTCGGCTTTTGGTTTAGCATCTTACATTCGGTCGTTCAATATTGCATTCTCTATGTACAAACCTTTGTTAGGTTCATTTGCATGGTACCTTTGTGGTGTCTTTTTTTACGGTTATTTGTTTCCTGAAAGATTGAGAACTGATGTCATTATTGATGAATTTGAGATCAGTGATGAAACAATCATGGAGTTGGATAAAAGTGGCAAATTGCAAAATTATCTAGAAAGAACCCCAGAGTTAACTGGAAATACAGGTTTTTGGACTCTTCATTGGGTCGATTACATTGGCAATTCCCATAATTTTTGGCACCTGTTTGTTATTGGTGGTATCATGGGTCACTATTGGGGTGTTTTGAAAATGTTTGACATAGGAATAATAAACCATGCATCTTAACGACTTTTTAACTTGTTCTTTTATAACTTTTTTGTCATTATTGATTTTTCTTACTTTATTTATCATATAATAGTAAAAAATGATATTTAGATACGAACAAAGTTCTTAGCACGTTTGCTAAGGTCACGATTGACAATAGGTATCAAAAGCTTATAGTGTGCTCATCTGTGGTGAGGTGGAGCGGATCCAATCGTTACAGGATGCGATTTTGCATGTGCTGAATATTCACTTGAGAATGTTCTTGCTTCTTGCTTATCATCAATTCTGACACCCAGGACCCTAGCAGATTTAGATTTCAATAATATGTTTCTTTTAGGTACTGAAATTATTTTATTAACATTATTGTCATCTAACAATGGCATTTGTTCATTAACTGTTGCCAATGGTCTAGCTCTTTCATTTACATCATTGCCATTTTCAGGATCTTGGTCTGCTTTTTTATTGCCAACTGTGAAAACAAGACATGCACCGACTAAAAATATTGCCATAATGATACCAATAATTATGCCAAAAAAAATTGCCAATAGTGACAAATGAAGGTGAATCCCTCCTTTGTTATCCATCCAATCCGGATCAATAAATTTATCTAAAGTCATTATACCTTGTGATTGAATAGGAAATGAGAATCCGTGCTGTAAAACTCTAGTCTCTCGGTCACTTCCATCCGCAATACTCAACATTATTTCACCGCCTGACAAAACTCTACAATTTAAATTCAAGGATGGATCTAAAGTCGGAATATATTCTGTCTCATTACAATGCATTATCTTGTCTATTGATCCAGAAGGTAAGACATGAAATGAAATTAGTTTTCGAAGTTTTTTTGTATCCCATGATAAAACTGAATCTCGTAATAAACTTTTTGTTGTCGGTAGTAAAATGGAGTAACCATTTCTTGGTTCCAAAACATGTTCTAAATTGAGCTTTTCCAAAATTTTGTCAAATTCAACATGATTTTGCGTGGATAATAGATCAGCTAAGGTAATACTGAAACTAGGTGAAAGTGGTAAGTTTTGCGGCGTAAGCTCATAATGTTTAGGTGATGGTAATGTATGAATAACACCATTATCGTAAAGAATCTCTGTTTCCCACCGGTTGGCTATATCATACTCAAATGGAGTACCATCAGATTTGTGATATATTAACCTCAAATGCTCGCCATTTAAAGATTGAACAATAACCTTCTCACCTAACATATTAGTTGTTTCGATAACGCCACTAAAGTCTGAGTAAATTGCTGTATTTAGTACCAGAGTCTTTAAAACAGATGATAGTTTTTCAGGATTTGATTTGAGGAACCTCCATACCAATCCCAATTCATCCCATGTGGCAGTATTTGGCAGAAAAATTGTTTGTAACCCTTTCAAACCAATCTTATTAATTAAATTTGTTGATCTTGCGTATCCCGTTACTTTCCTGGCAACTGCTACTTTAAATTCCAAAGGTAATTCAAAATCATCATCAACCATATATATTGTTGTACCACCAATACAAATAGGGCCGCTAGTTATCAAGCTGTTATCGTTTACTATCAAAATATCGTCTTTCAATTCAATTCTAATTTTTTGACAGTTTCCATCCATACAACGTTTGGAGTTTAACAAGAGATGAGGATTTCTTTCTGATAGTGTTTTTAGCTTGTCGGAAAAGTGATAAAGTAATTGATTTTTCATCTGATTCGTAATGCTTAATTTTGATTCGCTGCTATTTGTTATGAATATAGTTTGGTCAGACTTTATATCGTCAATTAAATAGCCTAAATTTTTGAAATCAATTTCATTAACAAATATATGTTGACGCAAACCTATTAAATATTTTCTTGGTGTCCATTCAACAGCAAATCGATCTGTATGAATAAATAAATTTTTTTCAAAGTAATGCAGGATTGCATCATTCAATAAGTAATTAGCTTGTGTTGATTCAACATGTGATGCTCCATGGTTAAAAATAAGGGACATTGCATCACCATCGTACTTAGATTCAACTATAAGCTCTTTGCCATTTTGATCAAAAGATTGTATTGAGTTGTCAAAAAGGTTGCCTCCAATCATTCCATCAATAAAATAATTTGATAAGTATTGATTTCTATCTTTACTACCTTCGACAGAGTATAAGTATTTCAGTTCAATTGAATTAAAGGCATTTGTATCTAATGAATCGTCACCAGGTATCAGTACGGTTAGATTACCATTTTGAAGACCTAGTTGTTTGCATGAGTCAAAAGAAGAAACCAGATTCGCAAATTTAGTAAATTTTCTAGGACCAGTGTCTCTATTTAAAGAAGTCTTGAAATAAGAACATATTGGGAGTTTTGGGTCTTGCAATGGTAAATCGATTCCCAAAAGCCTACTGTTAGTGGTTGGAGAGTATAGTTGATCAACAACGTGAGAGTTTTCGACAAACCAAGTTTCGTTTTCATATGTTCGTTTCATTAAAATGGGCACATGAAGGGGTAAACTTTGGTTGTTGTCGCCATAAGCAGTGAGTAATGAGTCAAATATCACCGTACCATTAACATCGAGTTCCCAAACTGGTTGATCAATGATTAGTTTCAATAGATCATCTTTGTCTATTGTTGGCAATGCAGGGGGTAAAAATACATTCAAAATGTTATCGAATGCAGAATTACGATATGCAAGTAACGTGACATTTTGTAATTCGTTCACATAATCAACTAAATCTGCTTTCTGTAGTTGATTAAGGAAAGTAGAGTAGTTGCCATCGGAAGATAGAAGTGAAATCAACGACGATGTAGGGTCCTCGATTTTGTTGTAACATGCCGAAAACATCACGCCAGCACCCCAAAACTGACATAATTTCATGGTAAATGGGTTAGTTCCTGATAAGGAGTTTTCTGGTGGGTGTAAATCAAACGGAAGCTGTTCCTATGAACTTTAAAATCAAAAAATAAGGAATGCTGATCACCAGAAGTAACCAGGGAGTTGACTGATACAGAATTTCGATTTGGATATTTTCTGCCTTACTTTTTTTCCGTGCTTCAATATTTATGTACCTGAGACTATTTTTACCCTTTTTAATAAAACACCATTAACGTTGACGTATTCACCGTGATTATATGTATCAAGTCGCTTGGTGTCCAATATTGCGTGTTTTGTGGACTTAGTGGAACAAATGATGTACAAATTCAAAAAGCCCCCAAGGGAAAAGTTCTGAGCTGTGAGCTGGGAACCAAGTGGATCTTTAGTGGCGAATGGTTACCATTATGAATCACGATCAAAATAGTCAAACTAGCAAGTGACAGTAAAGGTGAATTACTTTTAATATCTTAAAATAACACCTATAATCATCTTAGCTACTTAAATCTTTTTGCAATGAATTGTGTGTATTTAATTGAACTTTAGAGCTTTTAATTACCGTCTCAAAGCCAAAGATGAGCAATTGTATTAATCAAAAATAAGCATTTGGTGTAAAAGTACAAGTCTTTTGTACACTAGCTTGTCATTTTGCATAAAAGACCAGGTTTGTCGAACAACTGCACATCAACGTTTTACAGATCAGAAAAGTTTTGTGGTTTGGATTTCTTAGAGTTTTTTGAATAACACATAAGCAAAGAACTTGTTCAGAGCACTAAGGAAAGATGAGAAAAAATTTGAATAAAAAAGATCGTGGCTATAAACTTCAATATATCCTTTCATTGATACGCACAATACAAGGGTAATATTTATAAAGAAGTATTATCAACATGGATCTTGATGTTTTAAAAGATAATGTTAGTCTTTTGAAAGAGCAGTTATGCAACCTGAAGGAGAAGCAAGCGAGATTAGAAGAGCATTCAAAGGTATTAGAAAAGCAAAATAGGGTGTTCCCTACAATTTCGCAAAGGCAAGAAGTTGACACTAGATCCATATATGTGAAAGGTTTTCCACCTCAGACGACAGCTAGGGATCTTGCTGAATTTTTCATGAAACGTATTGGTACAGTGGTGCGCTCCACTGTATTAATGAACAGACACGATGGCCGATCACTTGGGTATGCTTATCTAGAGTTTGAGGGTACAGAACTAGCGCAGCGAGCGATATATATGGATTTAGCTCTTCGAACAATGTGTGTTGGCAGATTCAACGGTGAGGAAATCAGTGTTGAGTTGATTGTTAAAGCAAAGAGGACCAACTTGCCTGGGTTTCGCAGGGTCATGGCCCCGCGACCTAGGAGCGACTCTAATATCAATTCTAAAAGTGTTTTAGGTCATCATAGTAAACTCATACCAAGTTACAATCAGGGAATTCGTGAAGCAGGTGAAAATGTGAAATCATATTTTACAAATACAAATAGCCTTAATAAGAATGGGAATGAGCCCCAGGTCAATGACGACGTGCAAACGGTCTCAAAAGGTTTGGTACAAGAAGGTGATCTTGATGAAGAATCCAAAAAAGTTGAAAATTACACCGAGACGAGCAACATTAAACATAGAGGAAAATTGGTGTTCACAACACGAACACATGAAGAAGTTATGAAGACATCAGATAACTGATCCTCAAATTATTTTGCAGGAATTTTTACTAACAATTTAATTGATTAACAGGATAATGGGATTATGTGAGCGCTATTACGAGTAGTTTTCTTTCGAAAAATTATGTAGCTTTAAAAGAAATTGGATGTGAAATGTTTCTAGATCTATATTAATACCAACATCCATCCTTTCTAAGAAAAAAGAATAGAAGGAACATTAAAACTTAGCTCTATTTATTGACTTGATGATAACTTGGGCTTCTCTGTCACCAGTAGCCCAAGCGGCGTGTGCACAACCGTTACCGTCCTCAATGATGCCTTCACCAGCGAATCTAACTCTTGATGGACCGATTTCACCAAAAACGCCCCTAGGGTTTACAAGAGTTTCAATTATCTCAGGATAATCAATCTTTGAAGCCACAGGTAATCCGGTGTAGGAACCTCTCGAGTATTCATCAAAAGACCATTCAGTGACACGAACAAATGTAGGCTTAGGTATCTTTGACACTGGTACGTTGGAAATTCTAGATAGAGAAGGATTCAATAGCTCCATAATACCATTCACATTTTTATTTCTGTAGTATGATTCTAACTTCTTGGTCAAATGCTCAGAAACTAAACATAAAATTATAGGATTTGAAAACTTGATACCTTTTTTTCTCAATATGTTTGAAACATTGATAAATAGTACGGGAGAGTCTAATTTACCCTTGATATCAGTTTTAGCTCCTGAGTCCTCATTTATGTCCAAAGACTTTAAAAACGATTGATCTTGATCGGCACAAGCGAACAATCTATCCTTTTGTGGCCAAAATTCAGTTGGAAATTCCATAAACACTTTACCCAAGTGACTAAAACTCGTAGCATCAAGACATGATCTAATAGTGGCTGGTAATGGAGGAGACCAAGTAATGCAACCCTTTTCTGCAGGATCGGTTAAGCTCAAAATTGACAATGGAGCAGTAACAATAAGGTAATCACAGGTGAACTTAAAATGCTCTTTATTGATTTCCTTGGCCAAAATCTCAATTTTGTTAGTTGTAAAATTTTTTGAAATCTTATAAACTTCTTTATTGACGTTGATCGAAACGAGAGAGTCGTTTTTGCCATAGATTTCATCTACAGTGGATTTGCCAAGTATATCCAAAAGCTCTTGCATTTCGCCGTCATAAACGCTTTTGTACCCGTTCAAAACCAGTGCGTCTCTACCTTTGTGATCGTCAGCAACAATGTTTCTGGCGCTGATGTCGTCCCAAGAGGAACCAATCCAGAGCTCATAGAATCTGACAATTTGATGAGAAAGCTTTAACTGCTCTTCTGTAAGAATGTACTTCCTGGATTTGAGATATTCTAAGCAAGCGTCTCTGAGCGAAATGTCACTCTGAGGTGGTCTGTTACCAACGATGTATTTTAAGAACATTTCTATTTCATTGACGACAGGGTCAATCTGTAAACCAGCAGTGTCTATTTCTCCATTCACATCATAAACTGCCATACCGGCGTCATCAAAACCAAATTCCACCTTGGAGCCAGCGTTTTCGTGGCTGTAGTACTTTTTCAAGAGCGGGTTTGTAAGACAGTCGTGGAACCAGGACGCACCAATGTCAATGGTCTTGCCGGAGGGGGTCTGTTCCGAGAGAAGTCTACCACCTAGCCTGTTTCTAGCTTCCAAGATTGTTGCGGAGATCCCTGCTTTGCTCAACTCTATAGTAGCTTTCAAACCTGCAATACCAGCTCCAATTACGGCAACTTTTGAATAGCTTTCTTTCATTGTTTTGTGTCCTTCTGATGATTCTTCAATGTCCGCTGTCTTATTTTTGGAGTGTGTAGTTCCTGTTTCCTCTGCAAATATATAGTTATGTCTATCTATTGCAATAAATCAAATGATTTTAACCTAACAGCTGAAAAGTTAACATTTACCCAAATCGAGAAATTATATCCGGATTTCATTTCCACTTTCAGCTGCTCTCTTGCGCGGTGCTCGTATTTATGATGAGCTTTCTTGAATAGACGCCAGTCTGCTCATACTGAACATCAAAAGCTCATAAAAAGTGAGTTCACTTTTAACTTCGGCAATGCACATAACGCGTTGTTGGCATCAATTCCGTTGGCAATGATCTCATCTAGAGTGCGTAGTGCTTGCAATTTGGCTTTGATTATGCGATTATGAGAAAAAAGCTATCAGCTTACCGAAAGAAAATAACCCCAACAAAAAAGCGCAATGAAAATAATAATAGATACGGATTGCTTATAAGAAGAATATGGAAATCAACCAAAGGCCCCAATCGGCAGTTTTACCAATAGCGATGATGCAATCAGTAAGCACGCAGCCACAAGTTGCAGCTAGACGCCGGTTCCTCTGTTCGAAGGGATTCGATTTACAGGACGACTTGGAGTTTTGTCCAGATGTTCCGGGGTCACAAAAAAGCCTTGGAATGAAGACAGTGACGACTACAACAAAGTTTGACATTGCTGCGTCTGTTTTCACACCGGACTCCTCGCCCCTGGCGACGAGAGAACGTTGATTTCGACGTTGAGACCTACATTTGGTCTTATCTTCTTCGAATGTGTATATCTAAATTTCTCTATAATCTTTTTGGTGCTTTCTTTTTACAATATACCTTACAATACTTACAATTAACTTCAAATATAGCTCATAGATCGCAACCAATTTATCTGTGAGTATGTAGACTTCATCTTTCGTCAACTTCAACATTCTGTCACTTCAACTACCACTACCAAAATTTTTCTTCCCTTCCCTGTAAGCTATTGTTGTTGTTGTAAGCAAATCCGAGCCAAACGAACTGCCAAAACTTAAATGTCAGCCTCTATTGAAGGCCATGAACTGTTGACGGATTCCAGAGGGATGAGAGTCGTGTTCTATCAAATTTACCACTCACATGGCGAAACACTTAAGAGATACACAGATTTCTCAAATTTACATTCGCAGTTATCATACACCTATCCTGCAGTCATACTACCTCCATTGCCCCCTAAGCATTCTATTTCAAGGCTTTTATCGAAACCTTGGGGTTATACTGAAGACAGCGATATCATTAGCAGGAGGATCCGACTCCTAAACCATTATATTAAGAGGCTTCTTACAAATGAATACATCAAAGACTGTAAGCTAATCGATGACTTCCTCTTTAGTCAATCCAATAGCAGCAATAACAAGCCAATAACAGGTAAACATAGCATCCTACTGATAAGCCCTAATCCTTCAAAGATCAACCAGATGAACCCATACTTATCACAAATGCCAATCCCCAACTCCTCCTTCTTAAAATCAAACAAAAGCTTGGTCCTTGACTACTTTAAACCCATTGAATTCAAAATTAAAATCATATGGAACGCCATTAACAAGCTAGAATTGAATATTAAAAATTTAAAAAAGAAAATTGATAGCTGGAAAAAGGAATTGATTGAACTGGGCGGGTTCTTAAACATTATGGCTATGGTTGAGTTAAACTTGGATCAGAGGTCTATAATTGAACAGTTTGGTAACAAAATCGATTTAACATTTTTGAACATCGAGGTCCTTTCCAATTCAATTAATAAAATTATCCTCGAACCAATTCTTATCATAAAATATTCAATTTCCGAAATTGTCAGAGTTTTACATTATAGAAACCTTAAGGAGTCTCAATTGAAGTTCCTCTCTTTGCGAATTTCAAAGATTCAGCTAAAACTTAAATTGTTAATCGATAATTTAGTTCAGTCTTTGATTTTGAAAAATCTGAACAGCGATAACTTTTCTGATACCAATCACAGTAATTCTATGTTATTAATGGAATCTCCATCTTTATCCCGAGCTTTACAGAATTTAAAACTGACAGATAAGAATATTGATTCAACTGACACTCATTCTAATGAAGAGAATGTTAACAAAAACCCAATCACAGACTCAAACCCGCAAACAGTAAACATCATCAAAGATTTACATGAACAACTAGAAACAAAACAGCTTCCATGCTATAATTTTTTGAAAGATGATATCGAGTTTATTGATATCAATGTCGAGAAGCAAGCGATCTCTGAACTTGAATACTTAATTGAACTCTTATTTGATGTTATGAAAAACTGGAAACTGTCTTGGACAAAATTTACAGAAAGTCAAATAAAAATTTGGTCTTCCATTGATAGTGATAAATAAGAGTATATAGCTTATTTATATTATGCATTTATATCAACACTTAAAAAAATTCATTCAAAATTTGGCTGAGCAAATCTATTTTTGAATTTAAAAAAAGGGGGTTAGGGAAAAAATCAGGTTTCGTCTCTTTAGCAACAATCTCCTACTTTCTGAGCGAGAGTAGAGGTCTCTGAAAAGCAATATAATCTACTGTGTAGAGCTTTCCTATTCATAACTTTCAACCTTCAATTGAATCTTTTCCAACTCTTACAGAAGGAACAGCAAGAAAAAAATGGACCCATTTGCTGATAATAATACCTATGAACTTAATAGCATCAAACCTTCAAGTGCTTCGTTTTTTGAGACACTTTCACAGGTTCAAAGCTCACTTTCTAATTACGAATCTCATCTAGACAAACTTTCTCAAGAACAACACAACGAAAACAGTAACATTATCAGTTCACTATCAAATGAAATTAGGTCAATTACCAACTCAACTAAATATCAGTTTGAACTACTCGAGTCGCAAATTATTAAGAGTGACAGTGATCAAGTTCGTCAATATAACAATGCTCTTTCAAGATTTAGGAAATTGGTTTTGAGAGAATCGCAGTTGGACACAAATTATCAACATCAGTTGAGAGAAAGAGGAGTACAAGAATATCAAGTTCTTAAACCAGATGCAACTTATGAGGAAGCTTTGAATGCAATTGATAATCATTCAGGTAGTGACAGCGTCTTTGCAAATCCACTGCTAGTTGAAAAATCTCAGTATAATGCCGAGATGCAAAATAGAATTGGAGAAGCTTCAGCTGTATTTGATGAAATCAAGAACAGACATCAGGAACTTTTAAAAGTCAGCAATCAAGTCAATCAGCTAAATATGCTTTTGCAAGACATGCAAGATTTAGTTGTTGAACAAGATGTTTTGTTAGACTCAGCAAATGATCATTATAAATCAGCTGAAATCGATTTTGAAAGAGGTGACGCTAACGTTATAAAAGCAAGGGATCATGCAAAAAAGGGGCGCAAATGGAGATGGATTCTTTTATGTTGTATCATTCTTTTAATTGGAGTTATTGTTGGTGTCGTTGTTGGTTTAGTCAAGGGCTTATCTGGTAGATAGAAACTAAAAGTAATTAAAAAGAAAATCATGTTTAACTTTATACTTCTTTCGATTCAAAGGATCTATGAGGATAATGAAGAATTTTGCATTGGATTCGAAAAGCTAGATATTTGATATAAATATCTCCTTTCAGTATAATATTCTGGTTTAATGATATAAGATTTGCTAATTTTGTTGCAAACAATGCTTAGAAAAAGCAGTAGCTGATTTGAAAAAATGAAAAGCTATTGAAGTTATATAAATAAACATTAAATATAAAGAAATTACGAAAAAATACAATGATGAAGTATAATAAAATCAGGAAGAAACATCAAAAAGGAAGTAGACTTAAGCTGGGATAAAACCTCTTATATTTTGTTTTCTTTTGTTCTCTATTTCAAAAACAATTTTATCTCTACTGTCCTCATATAAATTTATCTTATTTGAATGAAACCAAAACAAAAACCTGCTTAAGGTCTTTGGTGACATATACTTCTTTGAAAATTCTAGTATACCATATTCAATCTCATTCCTTGTGTATTTCTTCTGGAGTAGTTCTTTAATCAACTCTCCAGTAGAATATAACATTGCTAAATAAGTTGCTGTACATGTCATTTTCAAATGCCTTCTTGCCGGCATCATATCTTTAAATGTCAAATTGTTTGTGGAGCTGTCTCCTTTAAGTGTTAGCTCAAATATTTTCGAAAACTCCAGTCTGTTTAGCTGAAGTGGGTAGGTTTGAGACTTTTTCACTAATTCAATTAGTACTGGATCTTTGATACCTTCGTGAACAATCATGATTGGATCATCATTCCTTTTGTGTGTCTTTGGTAAAAATGGCTCAGGTGGTTTTGTTTCTCTTCTTTGTAGAGCCCTTTCTGATCTGGCCTTTGCTGTCGACATCTTATGAGCCAACGCTTTTTCTTCTTCCTCTTGTTCAAAATCTTCCTCTTCTGCAGCTGTCAAACCCTTAGACTTGAACATGGCGGATCTGCTCTCAGAATTGGAACTAGAACTACTGTTTCTTTGATGTCCATTGCCATTGCTTTTATTAGAATGGCTGCTTTGATCCTCCTTACTATTGGACTTTGTCTTTGAACCTGAATTAGCAATGTCACCATTAATATCACTAATAGCATTAGTAGCGCTGCTAGCACTACTTAGATATGGGTGAACTACTTTATCCTGGCTTCTCCTGGAACCATTTCTTCTTGATGAAAATGTCAAATTGGTTTTATTAAAAGTTGATTTCTTACTTTTGAGATTAGTAGATCTCAAAGGTCTTTTGTTTCTGTTTCCCTGTTCATTAGCAGTAGCATCATTATCAAGACCCTCCGATTCATCACTATTATCTGAATCATAGCTATTGGCGACTTCACTACCACTAGCGGTTTCATTATTACTGCTTTCATCGTCACTTGCGATAAGAGCGCTCAACACCGACGTTTTCTTATTTTGACTTTTGACTGAAGATGCATTGTTACTCGACCTTGACAACCTTCTTGATGGCTTAGTTATACGCATGCTAGGAACTGAGCGGGTATTGTTGTTTTCTTTGAAGTTTAACCGCTCAACACGCTTTGTCACATTTGGCCTCTTTACATTGTTCTTATTTACGAACTCCTTTCCGGATGCTGTTCCAGAATTTGTTTTCTGTTCGGCATCAACATGTTGATCAGGAAGACTAACACTAAGTTGCTCGTCATTAATGATTCCATTGGCAGCATTGAGTAATATTTGCTGATCCATATGCTGCTGTCGGTGAAAGCGCAGTTCAGAATTAGTGGACTGGATCTGGTTAACAAACATATCAGTCAGTTTACACAGACTGTCTTCAACTTTTTCGAGACTTCTTTCAAGCCTTTCTTGATTGAGCATAACTTTGTTAATCCTCTCAGATATTAGATCGTGTTGTAGCTGATTCTTTTCGTCTCTCAAAGTCGCAAAAGAAACAAACTTATTGAATTCGTCTTTAGTCTTCTCCATATGAACATCCTGACCCCTTTCCAGGTTATTTTTCAAGTTGTGTACCAAATCACTCAACCTATCAATGCTGTTTTTATTCATAATGCTCAACACTTCTCTATTATCCACAACTTCTCTTTCTAGTCTTTTGATACTGTCCACCAGTGGTTTGAAATCGTTGGTCTGAGTTACTGGCATGTGAAAAGCGGCTGCATGAATAGGGTATGGATGCTGCGGAATGCCAACAAGACTATGTTGTGCAGCTCTATGTTGTTGTTGTGGTGATAAAGAAGGCAAATCCAAATTTGGTGCAGTCTGCCAATGGAAAGGATTCATAGATGGTGGGCCTATGTTGCTTGCTTCCTCGTTACGCTTATCTGACATTTGTTTCTAACTATTGAACTATCGTACAAAACACTAATTCCACTCTGGTCCTTAAATTGTGCACCTTTTTTTCTTTCAATGTTACCAAATGCAAAAAAAAAACAAAGAAGGTGATAAATTTTTTATCAGCTTTACGGGTGGTGCTCAATGCGCATGAATAAAATCTTCAGGGGCCACAAATACTATACCAATATTGTTAATCAATGGAAGCAGTCCTTTTTTGAATGGAACCACTATATTCTATACACAACAAGCATTAGAATAGTACAAATTATAAAGTTACTATCGTCACACTGCCCCTGCTTTTTCTCTTATTATTTTGTCAACTTCTGACAATACATAATTGTACTTTTCTTCAGATAGCCTCATCCAGTTGACCAATTTATACCATGTGTGTGTCGAGTTTTGCTTCATAAAGTATGATAATCCTAATTGAATCATTTTCTTACTGTACTTCCTGCGTGTGAGCTCTACTATCAATTCACTCAATCGACAGTATAGATGAAATCTTGACGAAGTTTTCACTTGATGCTTTTCTTCATAAAGTTGCGGAATTGTTTTAAAATCAGTAGATTCATCACCCACTGTAGATAGTACAAATAATTTATCATAGTCCATTCCACTCAAATCAAGTTCGTATCGTATTTCCTTTTTGCTCTGCGTGCTGTCGGGTATCTGTAACAAATTTTCTTCACCTGTTGATAGTGTACGTTCTCTTTTTTTGCTAGGAGTATTTTCTTTAGAAAGGACATCATCTTCTCCATTCAGTGCGCTTGTCTTCGATCTACTTCGTATTGGCTTAATGATATTATTCGGTAAAAGATCACAAAAATTGATATTTCTGGGGTACGTAGATTCAGGCGTACTAGTTCTACGAACATCAATTCCGCTATTGCTGTGGTTATTTAAATGTGTTTCCTTATCTTTGTCTGCATTAACTATCTCTTGTGCTGTCTCCTGTGCACTTACTTCTCCATCATTTGACTTTTGATCAGGCATTGTGGTATTATTTGATATCTTAGTTTCATCTGCTGATTGTGATGCAGGTTCCGTTATCACTGGTTCATCCAAAATATGTCTATTAATCAGTATATCTTTTAACACTGGTATTGTAACATCTTCGGGATCCACAATGTTGTTCTCATTGCTATTCCAATCAAAATTCAAATTATAAACGTCAACTTCGTTTAGTGGCTCTGATTTCTTAAATTTTATTGAGTTAGACTTCTTGCTATTGCTGATTTCCTTCCTTAAAACATTGAGTTCTTCTTCTTGTCTAGCATTAATTTGCACTATTTGTTGAATGAGGTTTAGTATGTTGTCAATATTGGTCTTCATAACATTGCTGAGATCAAATAAGCGCTTAAGTTGAATGTTGATGTCACTGAGTTCAAGATCTGTTTTATTTTGCTGTTCAAAAATAGTTAACCTCAGATTATCAATGGAATCTTTAACGAGTTTCAACTCGTTGTTACCTTGGCTTATTTGGTTATCGTGTTTATTGGCAGTCAAACTAATTGATGGCTCTGATCTAGAGAAAAGAACATGATGTTTTACTGAAGTCGCTTTGGAAACTGCTTTGTGTGGTGAATCAATGAATTCTTTGTCATTTATCATTTCGTCGATCCCCACTTCCTTAATCTTGTAATTGCTGTTTATATCTTTTTATTTACAACTGAAAAATATACACAGTGATATATTACGTAAGCCAGAATTTGATCCGCATTCTTTTTGCTCAGTCATCAAAATGAAGTTGCAGATATAGACACTACGCTTTAAAAAAAATGATGACAATCCTTTAAGCTTCCCATTTACATTATATATATATTATCAATGAAGATTTTAAAACCAAAAGAGTTGTTGGTGATCTGAAAGGTCTGTAAGCAAAAAATGGCTGCTTATTTCCATCAATGAAACTTAAAATTGAGGAACGGTATTAGTGTTATGAGCTCAAAACTGATGGCAATGACACTAAATATAGTTGCGTCAAAACATTGTGCTACTTTAAACTTTTGAAGAACTAAGAAAAAAAACAGATACTACAAAATAACTATACTTCAGCTGAATAGTTTTCTTTCAACTTCTTAATTCTTTATAGCCTTTTTAACAATTTCTTCAACTTCATCCCAATCGTCATTTGGTACCGCCTTCAAGTCAATACCACCAAAAAACTTGGAGATAGCGGATAGACATTCATAACTCTTTTTATCATGAATAAATGAAATTGAAACACCTTTTCTACCAAATCTACCCGTTCTACCGATTCTGTGTAAGTATGTAGCAGGATCTGGTTTGCCATTCTTATCATAAGGCATGTCATAGTTCACAACCATAGTAACTGTTGGAATATCAATACCTCTGGCAAGAACATTGGTGGTAATTAAAACCTTCGAACGTCCCTCTCTAAAATCGTCGATTAAGCTATCACGATCAGCGCTCTCAAGGGAACCGTGAAGGACTGAGACTGTATGACCCTCTTTTTTCATTCTTAGATACAAATCATCAGCTGTTTTCTTTGTTTGAACAAAAATGATTGAAGAAGCAATGGTCAATAGCCCGTACAACTCACAGAGGCACTCGAATTTGTTATTTTCATCATCACAATCCATATATAATTGAGTGATAGCATCAACATTCAACTCTTCATGCTTAAGTTCGAGTGAGTTAGCTTGTGGAACATATTTTTCAGCGTATTTCCTAACATCGTCAGCAAATGTGGCAGAAAAAAGAATCAATTGGGCGGTTGAAGGTAAAAGCTTTTTGATACGAACGCATTGGTCTGCAAGACCCTGTTGGTCCAACATGTTGTCAGCTTCATCCAAAACGAAAACCTTAAGCTTTGACGTTTGTAACCTTTTCCTTCTAATTAAATCTAGCAACAAACCAGGGGTGGCAACAATGATTTGTCCATTAATTGGAGTGTCACGCTCTACTTCACCTGGAACAATCAATTGTGTGGTTATTTTGGTAAATTTACCCATTTCTTTAATAACGTCCATTGTTTGTCTAGCCAACTCTCTCGCTGGTGAAAGGCAAATGCACTGAACGGAAGGCATAGTTTCATCTACTCTAGACAACATAGTAAGAGCAAAAGCTGCTGTTTTACCTGTACCTGACTGAGACTGACCAATCATGTTTCTAGGTGGGTTAGAAAGCAATAATGGTAATGCTTTTTCTTGAATCTTTGACGGCTTCGAGAATTTCATAGCATACAGACCCTTCAAAAGCTCTGGGGTAAGACCTAAGTCTTCAAATGACTTTGCAGAGTACAATGGAGAATTTGGGTCTGCTTGAAGATCTGCTAATTTGACCTTGACTTCATATGTAGAGGAAATCAATCCCGAATCTGGTTCGTCTTTCTTTTTCTCATCTTCCTTCTTGCCAGCAGTTGGGGCAACTGTAGGTTCTACTTCGGTAGCCTTGGCATCTTTATCTTCCTGTTTGGCCTTATCGGCTGCTAGTGTAAGTTTAGCAAGTAAAGCGCTGGCATCTGTATTACTCGCCATTCTTGCAATTGGTTTAAGATGAATTAAGAATTCCATGAAATTGTTTTTTTTTTTTGTCTGGAAATTTAAAAATGTATTTTATATAATATAGATATTGATCTTTGATACATTAAATGGCTGCGAAAGTGAGTGTGAGGTTTAAGCCCCTAGGATCATTGGCACCATTGAACCCTCATACACTGAGTATCGATCGGGAAAGAAGTTTTCTTGAATTGGTGACATTTATTCAACGGAAGCTAGCAACTAAGGATTCTTTATGGTGTTATATAGGAAACGCTTTTCAACCAGATCCAATGGCAACTTTAGGTGAACTGTGGGATCTCTACCAACAAGGAGGGCAATTGGTTGTTATATATTCTTCCGTAGTTGCATTTGGGTGAAAAGTATCAAATGATCAACAATATTGGAATGTTGGGGCCAATAGTTCTGTAAATCATGAACGTTTTTTTTGCTAGATCATCACTCATAATATCAACTTCTTTTCTCTTATTATAATCATAAACAGAGATACTGTCGGCTGCTTTGAAGTGGTAAAACAAGTAATTTATTTTTTCTTTAGGAAACAGGTGGCATCCAGGAACAATAAAAGGACCCTTCCTATCAACATCTGAAATCTTAACTATCTGCTTTGGGAATTTTCGTTCATAATCCTGTGTTGGGCATAATAGATCTAGTAGTGCTCTTTGGTCATTTTTTCCCCATTTATCATCAGCAGGAAAGCACCACCTTGTGCCATTTGAACCGTACAACTCGTCAGTTACATCGACAACCTTGCCATTTCTTTGCTCAAAAGTATGAAACTTACCATCAGATACAACTGATGCAACATCTCTTAACTTCCACCATTGATCATCAATATCGCCATCTGGAGAATAGTGACCCAAGTCGAGTATCTCTCCTCCAAATTTACTTTTGTATTTCATTTTGCTACAGTCTGGTACATAGTAGCCCATATAATACCATTTTCTACCTAATATTTCAGTAAGGCATATCTCTCTAAGGGCACTAACGGTTCCCAATCCTAAGTATGAGTAATCTGGATCATAAATGAAATAAATCGATGACACGCCATGGTCAAGAATATCCAGTACTGCCAACGCAATTAATTTCTTTACACCAGTTTTGTCAACATGATAGTAAGATTCGTGGATAGCACCCGCTAATTTTTGGAGGTTAATTCCACCCTTTCTTTGCTTCCATTCGACATTGACTTGATCCCAATTAATCTGTGCACAAACTTCATCGATAAATGGATCAGTGCAAAGAAAGTTTTGAAACGATGCTTCGGACAATCCCTCTTCGTCATCTTTATGAACTATAGTTTGATACTTTTTCCATAATTGAAATTTCTCATCTGTAAACTCAGCGGTCGTCAATTCTGATATAAACTGACAGTTATTATCAACCTCATATTTTTGAAACTTTGCAAGCAGGCTTAAATTGACTTTTGAATTTGAGTCCAAGCCAGGACACATGTGTTTATAAAACCTGTTTAGTGAGTGTCGATGTTCCTTTTTATAGTATCCATTTAGAAGGTCATTGAGTGAAGTACGAATCGTATAATGCCGACAGCATGACCTTAACATATCATTTCTGTAAACATATGAGCCACTACGTCTCCAACCCCTATCAATTAACTCCTGATAAGCGTGTAAACTCAAAAATGCTGCATGAAAGCCAAACGATGAGGCAGGGCATCTGTATTCCTTTTTCAAATGATCTAATGACCAAGAATGGTTGATTTTTTTGGAATTTGATCCATCAGTGCCCTCAATTCCTCCACAATAACCACAATGTGGAGACTGGATATACATCATATTTTCTATAAGTCCAATACCTCTTTCCGACATTACAAAACTTTACAGCTCTAAATATCTACTACAAAAAAGAGAAAAGTATCAATTGTTCAAATTAAGTAGAGAGCGAATAGCTGATAATACGAGCAAAATGTACGTTAATGGTATCGGTTTATTTGACCGGCTAGGTCTAAGTAAGCTAATTCCTTAAATCAATAACAATACATCAGCCTCTACAACCTTTTGAAACTAAACTTTTGAGCTTGAACTGATATGCATACATTTTTGACAACTTTTGTTCACCAAAAAAATATCAACGTTAACGAATTCTAAACATTGATTTTTAATAATTGAATAACAATACGAAATCAGAAGGCATGGAATTTACCGAGATACAAAGGCGTCGCATTCAGCTACTAGGACGAATACTAGATACAACATTTGATGTTTCCAATTTGGGATTGCAAGATATTGATCCATACACTTTATTTGAAGCAAATGTCAACAAGGAGTTGGATTCTCTAGATATCAATACAAAAAAGCAATCTGTTGATGAATTCAATGATAAGTTGATACGAGCAAAGACTATTTTAGAGCCGATTAATAAATATTTCACTGATTACGAAATTAAGTTGGAATCAATTACGTTTGAAATGGAGTCACTTCAGTTAAGGTTAAATGAATTAACCAAAACCATAATCGAAAATGAAAGGATAGAAAATGATCTGACGCATGTTTTGAAAGATATACTTATTACACCCAAAATAATTAATGTGCTCCTGAATGGCGAAATAAATCAATTATGGATTGACCAACTACAAGAAATGGAAAGAAAACACGTAAACCTAATAAACTATGAAAACACTAATGAACTTACAAAAGTTAGTGATGAGACGATAAATCAGCTAAAGGATGTTAAGACTAATATTGAAAACAGATGCATTGAGAAAATTAAAAGTTACATGATTAATAATATCAAGTCTTTGAGAAATGTAGGATCATCTCCAACTGAAGTCCAATCAAAGCTATTACCTCTTTCCTTGATGATTATGCTGTTAAAAGATAGGTTACCATCATTGGCCAGTGAGTTTAAGTCTGCATACATTTACACAATTAGATGGAATTATTATTATCATACAGTCAAGTATACTTCGGCATTAGAATATTGTAAGTTATTAGACATAGCTGAGTCAAGTATTAGCTTTGATAATAATAATACTAATGAGTACCTCATCAATTTACCAAGACGACTGGATAGACTGAACGATTCAAATAGCCTATCCACAATACCATTGGAAATTTTAGAAACTACCCAAACGCAAATGAAATATAATATAGAACAATTAGTGATAAGTTTGAATAATAAGATTTTTGAAAGCTTCAAAGATGAAACTAAGTTTCTACAAAAATTTTTTGGTATTGAGAAGGAAGAATTAACTCAAGCCTTGAAGCTAATTTTTACTCCAATTTTCAAAATTGGTGATGGATTTACCAACTGGATCATTAATGACACTTCCAATGATTATTTCGGTATTCTAATAATAATTCGGAAACTTCAAAAAATGGAGTATAAATGTCAAAAAAATCAATTGTCTTCCTTGATCATTAGCTTCATAAATTCTCAACTATTGCTTCTGTGGCCAAAATTTCAAAGAAATATTGATAATTTGTGCTTAAATATAACCACTAGTTTTGGATCTTCTTCCATAATCAAAGAAGTTGTTTCGTCCAAGACGCTATTAATACCATTGAAGATTACACAAACGATTAGTACGATCTTGATCAATCTCATAAAGCTATCTCAAAATTTAGTTTTCGAGATAGAAACAACAGAGCCTTTAACAAATTCCATTCAAAGAGTAAGTGATAATTTTGAAAGGGGAATGGTGCAGCTATCAAAGAGTTTGAGCGACGATAAGCAAAGATTATTTTTATTTGTGAACTTTCAATTAGTGTTCAACGTTTTGGATGGAGAAGTGGAAAGAGAGAACAAGCAAGACGGCGAAGAAAAAAGTATCAGCCATAGGGTTCTAGTTCATTATAGTCAATTAATAGATGCTTATAAATGATTTGTTTTGTTTATTTTTAAATATATTAAGTATGTAATTGTAAAAAATATGTGCAAAGTATATTTCATTGGTATTTTAACTACAGTCAAAAGAAGTATAAAAGGATTATTTCACTGGTGTAAAGTTGTAGAGGGAGTCTTAATGCTAAATGTTTTTTTCAGAAGAGGATTTGACTTCACCGTTTGAACCTAAAATTTCAGTTTTTTCTATGTTCTTACTAGACCCATCGCTATATAGTGTCTTCAAAATAATGACCCTTTTCAAGTCTTCCGAATTGTCAAGGGATTGAATTCTTGATTCCATTTGTCTAGAAATGACCTTCTTGGTGTTTTCATTTTCGACATCAAATGATAGAAGCGGCTTCCACTTATCAGCCTCGTTTGATCTCCATTCCTTCCACTGTCTGCTGTTTTTGGCCTTGATAGCATTTCTCATCTGCACTTTCCATGTTAACAAATCTTGAATGTTCTTGAACCAAATCCCGTGCTCATGATTTGCGTCGTTTTCAACATCTTCTCTGCTAAGCATGTTATGATCTCCAACTTCACTCAGTGAGTCACCCACATCCTCATATTTGTAGGGAATTGCGCTTCTTGGGAATAGGCAGTGCCATAATCCACGCTCGTCCCAGACACTTAGACCCTTCACCTTCTGACACGTTTCAAACGCATCTAGTGGAGGCACTGTATCTCCCACAAGCTCATTGGGATTTTGGATTACAGGATCTGTAATTATAGAGTTCATTGCGCCTGTCACCTTACCAATGATGTTGTTAACTCTATTGATGTCCGCGTATAGATCTCTATTAAAGACATTCTGTAATGAGTTGATTGACGATAAAGTAAGATCGTTTGTCTTCGAGAGCATCCCCATCAACCCCTGTGAGTTGATGGTCTTTGGTAGAGTGTCGTCTGAATCTCTTTTAGGATCCCACAAGCCCATGCTATTCTGGATGATAAGAGGAGCATTGGGTGGCGTAGCAATTAATATAGATGAGTGATTACGTCAGCAAAGCCCCCTTACTTTCCCCACAATGCTCAGCGGTCACACCACCCAATTTGCCATCTATAAAAGGAGCCACTCTTCGCCTTTTCGATTAATTCTGGGAACCACTGTTAACATCGAAAAATACATCTACTAATACAATTACAATCATGGCACACACACAAAAGTACCACAAAACCACAGAAGAACCAAAGTTCTTCTCCAAGCACGGACACGCTGGTGTCGACCCTAAGCACGTGAAGAAGGACGGCTTCGGTAAGGGGAATTGGGGCAAGCCAGGAGACGAGCTTGATGATTTGGTGAACGAAGGTGAAGTAGACGCCTCAATGGTGAAGAGAAGGGGCTCAAATACGAACTCCAACGAAGTTCGTTTTAACAACGTACAAAAAGAAAGCGAGAGCTTATAAATAGAGATCGCAGCGATCTACCTACTAATGATTAACGATAATTTTTACTTTAAGTCTATATAGTTTCAGCTTCAACAAAATGTTGGGGCAAAAATAATATTTATTACATTGATTTACATCAGATATGTTATTTGATCAAAATTCTAGCTGCTGGCTTGATGGTTTGGCACTCGTGTTATTATTGCCGTCATCTTCAGTTTCAACAGGAATGGACCAATCTTCAATTTCGAACCTCTTCTTACCATTTTTAAAACTGAATTCCATTTCTCTTACCTCCATCATACCTAAATCACTCAAAATAGGTAGCTTGTAAATGTTGACATAACCCTGATGGATTTTCGCAGGATCGCTTTTGTAAGTTCTGTCTAACAGCTCGTTTAGTTCATGTGGAAATGGTCTCAACTGAACTACACCATCAAAAAGATCGCCTTCACAAAACTGTAAAATAGGACTTGTTCTTGAATATAATTGCACATTAATTGCCATTATCAATGCAACTCTCTCTTGATATTTTCCAACAATTCGTCTTAATCCGTATATGAATCTAATGATCTCCTGCTCGTCATCGTCTTTACCGATGAAGAGCATTGGATTTAAAAAATATGGAATTGCTATCCTTATTAACTGATCCTTAAATTTAGCGATGGTTCTTTCAATGTCAACCAATACCCTATCAAACCCAGAGTCAATAGGAATATTAGTGACGTCAAGAGTACTAGCTGCAGGTCGTATCATTGTAGTGATGTCAAACTGATGATTATAGTGTGGATAATTGTCATTATTTTGTTCCGCAAAAGAGGAACTGTCTTTGCTTTTTTGCAACCCGTATCTCCATGCAATCTTCAAATCATTTTGCGAGTTTACAACGTTACTGACAGATAATTTACCTTCCTGATCTTTGACAAGTTTCTTTTTACGCTCTTTGGAAGAACCTAAATACAGACCTGGTAACTCGCTGATCCAATGCTGATGCATTCCAACAACAATGTTGTGAGTCAGATGTTTTTTGTTCAGTTCTTCAATTCGGTTTTGGATCACTCCTTCACTCAAAAATGTTTTAATCAATCGACTGCTAAAATCTGTAGTTCCATCTTCTTCAAGAAGAATCATAGACCCAAGAGGAATACCACCGTGTACCAAAACTTTATCTAAATCAGCGCTTCCGCTTGAAATGCAATTTTCCGATGTGAAGACTGAAGATGGCTTAATGATTGGACTTTTATCTGTCTTAGGCTTTGCTATAACACTTGCATTTATTGGTTTTTTGACAGGAACTCCTCTTGCAGTCCCTGTACCCAAATTAGATGCAACTGGATTACCCCTTCTCAAAGCACCTGTACTCACAACTTCACCTCTTTTTCTAAAGGACATTATTTATACAAAATCAAAGGTTTCTGTTCCTAGGGACTGAAAATTTTAATATAATTTTCTTTTTACCATTCCTTAGAGAAATTGCGTTTGACTTCTTGGCTAATACCTAAAGGTTACGCAAATGATAGAGGATACAGACAACAATAACGATGATACTAAAACTTTACTTGACGAGACTGGGTTTTCTAATTTGAGTGAGGACAAGTCGGCCGCATCCGCACCGCCAGTGGCAACTTATATTCAAGGTCATAATTCACTTGATGGCTCTACGATATATGGAGAACCGGACGACAGTGTCTCTGCCTCTACTTCAAATGACATTTCTGCTTTAAGAAGTGCAAATTATAACAACGACACAATATCTGCTCAAATGAAACAGATGAAGTATAATCAGAATAAAATTATGCTTGATAGGTGTATCAATTCAACCATAAATTTGATCAACGACATAAAAACACAAAACAATAAGACTTCCCTTTATATTCCTTTAGATGAACTTGTAAATAATGATTTGAATTCCAAGCTAATGTCATCATCTTCACGAAAAGCCATTTTAAAATCAAAATCATTTTCGGATCAGGATCCCGCTAGCAATTCCGATAGCCAAAACTTGAGCAAATTTGAATTATTATCACTAGATGTTAAGATGGGTCCAAACTCTAACATCGATACTTTACTAAACCAATTTGATGATTCCACGTTGGTAACTTTAATCAACGATAAGCTTCAGCAAATTATTCGTCATTTATATTCACTAAAAGACAGAATTGATGACACCAACTCAAAGGTTTTGGTTACAGGTGATTTGAATTCTGGTAAATCAAGCTTTTGTAATGCACTTTTGAGGAGACACGTTTTACCGACTGACCAGCAGCCATGCACCAATGTGTTTTGTGAATTGATTAGTGATAGGGAAAATAAAGGTATTGAAGAAGTACATGCCGTTTATATTGGTTTAGAATACAACATGAAAGACGCAACCACATTCAAAAAATTCAAGTTGACTGATTTGCATGATTTGGTTTATGAAAGTGATACTTATTCTATATTGAAAATTTATGTAAAGGATAACAGAAGTCCAGAATCAAGTTTGTTGAAAAACGGAGTGGTTGACATTAGGTTAATTGATGCACCTGGATTAAATCTTGACTCTTACCAAACAATGCAGTTATTTTCTACCCAAGAAGAAATTGATTTAGTGGTTTTTGTAGTTAATGCAGAAAACCATTTCACTTTATCAGGAAGAGAATTCATTGCAAGTGTCAACAAGGACAAGAAATTCAGTTTTATTGTTGTCAACAAATATGATAATATTAAGAGAAAAGATAAATGTCAAGAGAAAATCCTGCAACAGGTCAGAGATTTAGCCCCTGAAACTCATAAGGATTCACAAGATTTTGTCCATTTCATTTCATCAGAAAAGGTTTTCAGCTCTGATGGGGATGGTGGTGATGATGGAGGTGATGATGGAGGTGATAATGGAGAAGAATATAGTAATGACGGAAACAATCATCCAGATTTTGATAGACTAGAAGCGTCTTTGAGAAATTTCGTTTTAGAGAAGAGGTCTGTTTCTAAATTATTACCTGCAAAGAACTTTTTGTCTAAAGTTTTCAAAGATTTGATTTACTTAATTGAACTAAATGAAATACATTATGAAAACAGTAAGGACAAATATGAAGTTGAATTGAAGTTGATAACACCAAAATATGAAGATGCAATCAGAAATTCAGTAAGAGTCAACGATAAGATTACAAAGTTAATTGACAATTATACGAGCGATGTATATGATAAAACAAGAAGAAACATTTTGAGTACCATTGAATCATTTGAAAATGAAAAGCATGTGGATAAATCTGTCACTATTTTCAGTATTGATCGTTTTATTCAAAGAACAAAAGTCAACATTATCAATCACATTTTGGTAAGTATTGACAATTCTGAGAACTATGCTAGGTCATTCACTTCATCAGCAATAAATGAAATTAGAACTTTAGGTTCCGAATCGCTGGGTCATAAGACGATACCAAATTCCAAGTTCAAACCGGAAATCATGTATTCACACAAGAAGGACATACAGTTAAAAAACAGAATAAACGTTGGATTTGAATTTTCGGATATGATTGATTTCGATCCAATTTCTTCTTTTTGCAACAATATTCAAAGTTTATTTTCGTTGAGTGAATGGTCATTTGATAAATTACTTTCTTCAAATTTAATAAAGACTTCAATGTCCTCTATGGTTATTCTTTGGAGCCCAAAAATCATTACTCTGGTTTCGGGTGTCGGTACCTTAGTCAAGCTGCCATCAATTATCCATTACTCGGCTTTAGCTATCTTTATTGGTTATCCTGTTTACTATTTCATCAAAGAGTCTCCTAAAACTGTTCATCGTAACATTATTAAAAGGATCCGTGGCAGCTTGGAAAAGGAAGATTACATTCACAAGAATAGTTTGAGAGTATCGAAAGAGGTCCGAAAGGTTTTGAGTTATCCAGCTAAGGATGTCTCACTCGGGTTAAGCGCATTAGTGGATAGAGAAGCCAAATTAAAGCAGGAATTGACGGCCAAGATGGACTCCGTTAAAGTTAACATAGGGTTCCTGCATGATCTTCGTGGACGTGTTGATACACAGGCGGCACTGCTATCCAATTTTGACGTTGACTGACTAAGCAAGTTTTTTTTTCTGCCTTACTAAGTTGATTAGTAAATTTTCGGTCTTTTACAAATCAGGGCCCTCAGCAACTATATAAACCAAACAATATACCTTGTCTTTATTCTTTATACACACAAATATCGCAATATAGTATTAACACAAATCAACAAAACATGTCACAACCTAAATTTAACACACAAAGCTTTGCCAATGAATCAGGTGAATACAAAAGAAAGGATTCAAGTTTCAGAAACACGATCTCAAAGAATGGGCCACACTTACCAGAGGCGCATAGATACCATTTGTATGTATCGTATGCTTGTCCATGGGCACACAGAACTTTAATTACAAGAGTATTGAAGGGGTTGACTGGCATCATCGGCGTCACATATGTGCATTGGCACATGGATAGTAAGGGTTGGAGATTTGGTACTGCAGAAGATAAACCCGATGGTGTGGATGAAGACCCATTATATGGGTTTCAAAGATTATCTGAGTTGTATTTCAAGGCGGAACCACAGTATGGAGGTAGATTCACGGTTCCTGTCTTATGGGATAAGAAGTTGGGGACTATTGTCAACAATGAGTCAAGTGAAATTATCAGAATTTTAAACTCGGAGTTCAATGATATTTTGCCAAAAGAATATGCGAATATTGACATATATCCAACTACGTTGCAAAAAGAGATTGAAGGTTTGCACGAATGGATTTACCCTAACATCAACAATGGTGTCTACAAAGCAGGGTTTGCAACCAAACAAGAACCTTACGAGAGGGAAGTGAAGTCCGTTTTTAAACATTTGGACAAGTTAGAAGACACTTTGAAGGATCTCCACGCAAAGGATGAAAGCTATTTATCTGGTAACCAATTGACCGAAGCTGATATTCGGTTGTATACAACCTTGGTGAGATTTGATCCTGTCTACCACCAGCATTTCAAATGTAATATTAAGATGCTTAGACATGACTATCCACACATTCACAAGTACTTGAGAGAGCTTTATTGGAACAATGATGCCTTCAAGTCCACAACGAATTTTGAACACATCAAATTTCATTATACTAAATCACACCCAGCTATCAACCCTAATGGTATAACTCCACTTGGCCCAGTTCCAAACATCCTGCCTTTATGAAGAACTAATACTAGTTGGTTATTCCTTTTTTATTGTCATTTTTCCCTTATAATTTCATTTTATATTGTTAGTTTTTAATGAATTTGACGACTTTAAACTTTTCACTCCAAGTTGTTTTCCTCACGTATCCAGACAGAAATGTTCTGCAGTGTACTTAAAAATGTCCTTAGTAGACGGACCATCCATTACCGGCTAAACTCTTCTATTGCAGTTTCACCAAACCTTCTTGACTTGCGTATTGGCAAGATTACTGATGTTCAGTTACATCCTGATGCTGATAAACTTTATGTGTCACAAATCTTACTAAATGATGAAAAATTAATTCAGGTTTGTTCTGGTCTAGTGGGGTTGGTACCACAAGATCAACTGCTGAACACACATGTGGTGGTTGTTTGCAATCTCAAACCAAGTAAGATGAGGGGTATTCAGTCTCAGGGTATGCTTCTTTGTTCTGAAAAGCACTTGAACGATGGTTCTTACAAGGTTGAACCTATAAAAATTCCAACTGATCTAGAAACTGGCTCATCCGTAACTTTTGAGATTCCTGAAGAATCTCAAAATGAAGCTAAGAAGAGAATCAAGGGGAAGCAATGGGAGACCGTTCTCACTGGGTTGAGATCAAATTCTAAGGGTGAAGTTATATGGAAGAGCGACAAAGGCTCGGAATACAAGCTTGGCCAGCTCAAAAACGGACAATTACATTCGTGCTTTGTGAGCAGTGAATTTCTTAACTGTCGTATTTGCTAATACTCATATTGCAACCCCACACCAATCACTTAGATCAAAGAATTACTTATAATAAACGTAAGTAGTTCTGAGCAATTTCCAAAACAGGAAATTGTTTTCAACAAATTTTTTTCCTTTTATGAAAAATTTTTTAAATTATAATCTTTTTTCTTAGATCTGTATATAACATCTACTTGCTTTTGATAGATAATGGCTTTACAAATCTCTCCACAGGACACAGACGTCCTACTTAAACAGAGGAATGTTATTACCCCACAAGTTGTTGCGAAATACAATTTTGCAGGTCAAGTTACACAAACATGTCTTGCATATGTCATTTCACTCATTAACGAATCCTATCATCTAGGTAAACACGAACCATACAGCGCTGCTGAATTATGTTTGTTAGGTGATAGTTTCATGAAGAATCTGATCAATAAGAATTTTAAGAAGTACGCAGAGAGAGGTATTGCACATCCGGTCACCATCGATGTTAACGATGTTGTTGTTGGTTACGCTCCTGAACTCGATGACGAAACAAATATCACTTTTAAGGCAGGTGACTTGGTTACAATCAGTTTAGGCTGCCACATTGATGGTTACACAGCCAATGCATCGCATACAGTTGTCATTTACCCACCTTTCACCAACGGTAATGCAGAAGGGCCCCTTCTTGGCGTGCAAGCAGATGCCATCTGTGCTTCTTACTTAGCCACTGAATCAGTCTTGGCTCTTTTAGGATGTGCACTTTCACCGGAAAAAATCCCACAAGGTATTTCACAAGGACAAACACATGTTAGTGGAGAAATGATTAGAGGACTTGTTGACTCAATTGCGCAATCATTTAATTGTGTAGTTGTTCCAACCTCCAAGGTCAGAAGAATAAGGAGATTCTTAGCTGGTCAAGCTGAGGGTGTTGTTGCGGAAAGAGATTTCAAGGGTGTAGTTTGGAGTGAAGCCGATCAAGAAAAAGCGCTTTTGCTAAGAGATCAGCAAACAAGCTCAAATGAAGTTGCAATTGTTGATTCCAGTAAGGGCCGTGTTAACAAAGACAAGTCTATCCCAACTGATGATTTCATCGTTAACGCAGGTGAAGCTTATACTATTGATATCAAAATGACCCCGCTGAACACAGAAGAAGTTGGTATTGTTGCTTTAGAATCACTTGATGCATATAATGGGAAAAATTTGAAGAACGATTTCAGTCCTAAGCATTCCATTTTTATTAGAGACGTTTCTGTTATGGAGCAATTAAAACTAAAATCTGCAAGAAGAGTGTTAAATATTGTTGAAAAGAACCAATCGGTTTATCCATTTAAGGCCACGCATCTTTCAGAACATTTCCCTCTCGACGTTGATGGAAATGTGATGGAACAATTAGCATTAATTCAAAAGGATATGGGAGCAACCAGACTTGGTGTTCAAGAAGCTGTTAACAAACACCTTTTCCAATCGAAGCCAATTTTAGCTGCTAGATTTCTACCACTTAAAACAATCTTGCAAGTGAAATCTGCTACCGGTCAGCAGGGTTACGATGCCGAGGCACCAACACTGCCAGGTATGGAAATTCCCTTACCTCAATTGAATATTTCGTCCTTGAAATTAAAGACAATGATGTCAGGAGCATTGAAAATGCCTGTTGCTAGAGAATCCACTACAGTTCTTCTTGACAACTCAAGACAACGTGTAATCAGACTCACTGGGGGTATTGATACTGCTAAGGCCAGCTGGGTCCACTCACAGTACCAACTTCAAGGTTTTATTTCCGAGTCAGTAAACTCTCTTTCACAGCTTGTCCAAGATTCCAGATTTGGTTTGAACATCGAAACATCTCGTGTTATAAATGATAACACTTCAACCAGTGATGCCATGGCTACCTAGTGCTACAGTTTATAAATTTGTGTAATTACAGAGGATGCTCATTCCAGCCGACTTTAAAAATGACAGTATCGAGTTTTTTTTGTAACCATATGAAGTTTGAGCGTGGAAACAAATTTTGACTCGCTGTTGCCACCCATTAAATCAACATCTGTACAAGTATGTATGCCACTAGGAGGTTATGAGGGACAATTGGATTTGATGTATGGATCCTTTGCCTCTCACTGCCTTTAATTCTCATCTTCTTGAGCTTCAATCCCTGTTTCAATGTGGTTTGTTTTCATGCACTCCTGCAATATGCCGTTAGTGGTATCGATTTGGTTGTTGATGACTAAGAGTGATTTTAAAATTAAGTTAGGACATAAGCAGCAGTCAGAAACCCAGCTTCGTAGTTTCATCAACGACTTACGAAAGGTACACAGAAGCTAAGATTTGGTTTGATTAAAACCATTCATACAAAGCTGAATCGCTTGGGTTGACTTATTCGAATCTGTTTACACTTTGTGGAATTGTGTGCAATTATTGAGAACTTGAAACCATTAAATGTATGTGTCTACTACTGTATCAATTAAGATGTATCTTGCTTTTCAGCTGTGTTCTCATAAGGATATAAGTTACAACGCTTTACGTGTTGATTCAATCAATTTCTATGATTCATCAATTGATGCATTCAGGAGGCAAAGTTAAATAAAGCACACGATTACATCATATAGACCGCTTTTATGTCCTTTCTTTTTTTTTCTGATTGATCAGTAACGGCCACGCAATCACACTCCCATCTTGAAGCATCCTTATCACTACTCTCACGTATACATTTGTGGGTTTCTTAAATGGTTGATATCTGGGGCTTGGCTGGAAAAGCTCAGCTCCTATCTCAGACTTTTTTTGTTGTTTTCTTTTTTGGTGAGATGCGCGGTGGGGGCTGCGTAACCATATTCTCGTAACGAGATTTGAATTGTTGAAGAAGAAGATGAAGTGAGATTTTTATTTTGACAACGTGAATACTAACACAACACTAAACACAGATGTCTGCTACACGTGAAGATTCCGTTTACTTGGCCAAGTTGGCCGAACAAGCTGAAAGATATGAAGAAATGGTTGAAAATATGAAGGCCGTTGCATCATCGGGACAAGAATTGTCCGTTGAAGAAAGAAACCTTTTATCTGTTGCTTATAAAAACGTGATTGGTGCTAGAAGAGCGTCATGGAGAATCGTTTCGTCCATCGAGCAAAAGGAAGAACAAAAGGGTAATGAGACTCAAGCTAAACTCATAAGGGAGTACAGATCAAAGATCGAATTGGAATTGTCAAATATTTGTGACGATATCTTGAATGTCCTCACTGAACATTTGATCCCAACTGCTCAATCTGGTGAATCCAAGGTGTTTTACTATAAGATGAAAGGTGATTACCATAGATACCTGGCTGAGTTTGCCGTTGCTGAAAAGAGAAAAGATGCCGCTGATGCCTCCTTAAAGGCTTACCAATCCGCTTCAGAAGTTGCTGTCACTGAATTGCCTCCAACTCACCCAATTAGATTAGGTTTAGCATTGAATTTCTCCGTCTTCTACTATGAAATCTTGAACTCTCCAGATAAGGCATGCCATTTAGCAAAGCAAGCATTTGATGACGCTATCGCTGAATTAGATACTTTATCTGAGGAATCTTACAAGGATTCTACTCTTATTATGCAACTTCTTAGAGACAACTTGACCTTGTGGACTAGTGACATGTCTGAAGCTGGTCAAGAAGACGCTCAAACTGGTGCTGGTGCCGCCGCCGCCGCTGGTGAAAAGCAAGATGAATAAATTGATTAGGTAGTTGAATATACTTTGAATTATTATTATTATTATTACTATTACTATTACCTCTTCTACAAATATGCCCCCTATTGTTTTAATCAATTTTAAATCAAAAAAAATACAAAAAAAAATTATATCTATATTAAAACTCCGATCGCTTGTATTGTTACATATATATGCTATCATGGTATACATGTTAATACTACTTTTTTTTAAAGTGCCTTCACCCATTTTTGTCTTTCTATTATTTTTTATTATTATTATATTAAATTATCACCATAATAGTCATGAATTGTTGAGCTTTGCCCCCTAAATTTGTTCGTAATTTGAACAGAATTATTCATAAAATACTATCATCTAGTATCAGCCATATTTCTATATGGCGCCTAAATATTATTATAGGTTTCCAAATGTTCATCTTTCGAAATTCTGATTCAGCGCTCACGTATTTTGTTTTCTTAGTGTTCAACTGAATATCAATTTCTTCTTTTTTACAAGGTATCTCAAGTTGCAGCTGACAATGGATTCCGCAGACCTAGAAGGATTGACAAGCACATACTCATCCCAACTAGATAAACTTTTCAAAACCATCAATATAATTGTGGGGCTATTAATGCTATTTTGTGGGTTTACAGAGTTGGTTTCAGGCGTGGACTACTTTTTCCAAGGTTTATACGTCATGCTCGTATCAGTTCTAATCATTCACTTGGAATTTAAGGTTCCACCGAAGCTATTCATCTTTGCTTCTTCTTTTTTCTCTTTTCTGGGAAGAGGTGCAATTTACATCATGTTAGCAATTTTAAATTTTCATGGTTCCTTTCTCAGAGTATGCCTTGGGCTAGTGGTGTTTGCTATTGGTATCATTTACATTGGATTACAATTCACCTCAGTCACCCCTCCTTCGAATATGCAAGGTGAAACAGGTTTAGCTGATGATATTTTGGAAGATGTCATCTAACTTTTTGAGTTTCGTGCTATATATAGTTTTCCAGGAATATCTTTGTAGTTGAATTGGTATGTTGACGGTGCGCAGTAGTATATAGTTGTGTTAATTCAGTTGATTCACGAGAAAAATGTATAGGATTACGATGATAACATATCTTTAGTTATAAAAGACTCAAGATTATAAAAAAATAGAAAGTAAATTCTAAAAGCGACCAGGGAGAGGATTGAACTCTCGATCTTGCGATTAACAGTCGCACGCCTTAACCAGCTTGGCCACCCAGTCATCATTAAGGGCGATAGAGTTGGCCGCACTAAGCTAGAGAAAGTAATTGTTAATGTGGGTTACTATAAAATAATATGAAAGAACTCAATATCTTAGACTAATTGTCTAGTATTGTAAAAACCTATATCTCAGTTATTTTTGTTACAATTTCCGTATAGCGGTAATAACGATTTAGTTTGCTTAATTAAAAAGTGTATATAATTAGTATAAAATTATAATGTGGGGGATCAGTTTCTATATTAGAAATTATATTAGATTCTAGTCATCTAATAAATAATACGAAGCTTCATTTCTCTTAAACTTGTCAAAATTGTCAAATTATGAATTAAATTATGTTAACCCAAGTTAAATTCTATCTGAAACTTTAATTAATCATTAGATTAAACCTTATTAATTATCTCAAGCCAATGCAAATTGAATTACCTGATTCGA
>JAJLVS010000025.1:0-151465 GCA_030570415.1 Saturnispora serradocipensis | reverse complement strand
TCGAATCAGGTAATTCAATTTGCATTGGCTTGAGATAATTAATAAGGTTTAATCTAATGATTAATTAAAGTTTCAGATAGAATTTAACTTGGGTTAACATAATTTAATTCATAATTTGACAATAAAAGGCCTTTATTTCACCTTTTGCTTGGTCATTCAAAACATAGTTAGAGAGTTATTACATATATGCGGTCGTATATTTCACAGTTTTTACAAATTTATAGTTAACGGTTTGAGTAATAAACTCTGGATTTATCAAAAGGAATCAAGCCCTGCTCTCATAAAGTTCTGATGATGGTTTCTGGTAAAATATAGTTACCACATATTTTCTGTCATAATTTTCACAAATTAGATAACCGATAATGTAGGGACATCGAAATGCATTTTAAGCATAAGCTGATGAAATCTATGTACATAATAACATTAACTGAGCATAATACATATAAAGTAACAGTAAGATGTTTAAAGGTTTGTTGGGAATGAGCCGTTGAACATAAATGTTAGCTTTATTCACAATATGCTGGAAAGTGTGAAATATATGACAGTATTGTGAAATATATGACAGCATATATGTAATAACTATATTTTACAAGAAACCCTCATCAGGGTTTTGCGAGTAAAGAGACAAGTGTCGTGATACAGATAGCAGTTGAAAAATGTCAAATTATGAATTAAATTATGTTAACCCAAGTTAAATTCTATCTGAAACTTTAATTAATCATTAGATTAAACCTTATTAATTATCTCAAGCCAATGCAAATTGAATTACCTGATTCGATTACATACAGTTACCCAAAGTGTTGATCAGACCATAAGATGTCCTCTTTAGGAGTTATGCTCACGCATTAAATGCACTTCAACTCTGACCTACATTATCTTTTATCTAATTAGTATCAATTAGGAAATTTTATCCTTTAGGATTGCTTTACTCATTGTATTAAAGTTTCACTTGTCTAATTCAGATATTCTAGAACCGGAATTACAGTTTATATTCTAATTTATATTTTGTATATGAAAGGCCTTTATTTTACCTTTTACTTTATAATTCTTTTATAGTTTTTTAATCATTCAGAACATAGTTTAAGATTTATACACAAAATAGAAATTAGAATATATCAAATATAAGCATTAATAGAACTCGGTAAATACCTAGTTGGGTTAGCTAAGCAAGTTTAGCATATAGAGTTCGTAAACGCAAATATCTATTAAAGAGGGAATTGTCGCATTTTATTTATAATCCTTATGTAATAGCTTATTGTCGAAGATGACTAATTATACATTACTATATTAGGTATATGATGAGCATTGACAAACAATTAAAGTTACATTGTTATTTAATAAGCTTTAATAAGCTAAAATAAAATATTACAGAGATTTGTTAATGATGAGCATAAGACATAAACACGACCATTATTTACAGATAAACCATAGTGTGTCGGTGATGTAAATAATTGCCCAAGACATTTGTGACCTTAGTCTTATCAATCAAGAAACAAATCCCTTGATCCGAAACAATATAAATAGTCGTCATAAGTGACTTAATATTTATCTTATATTTACTTTAAAAATTAACGGTTAAGTTTTATACTTTGGATTTGTTACTTATAAAGTAACAGTTGAAGTGCATTTAATGTATGAGCATAACTTTTAAAGAAGACATCTTATTGTCTGATCAACATTTTAGGTAACTGTATGTAATTGAATCAGGTAATCCAATTTGTATTGGCTTGAGATAATTGATAAGGTTCAATCTTCTGATTAGTAAAAGTCTCAGATAAAGTTAACTTGATTTAGCCTAATTTAATTCATAATTTGACAAAATAGAGTACAAATTAGGATTAGCTTATACTATATTAGAGGAATACCCATTAGTAATAATTACTACAACAGACGTGATAGCAACGGAACGGTTTCAAGCATACTGTTACTCAGAATTAATGCAATATGCATGTATTGTATTAATACATTAAGCCTTACATGTAACTCTTTATTGTTATGTACACTAACGTGTTATGAACGTTACATGGTTAAGTTAGTATGTATCGCATATCTGTGATCATACGTTAGCAATATGTATGTTGCAATTTATACGTCAACATTAAATATCAAAATTCATAACTGAGCAATACTCGATTATCACATATTTTGACGAGCTACATTCTGAGCTTGTACTGTACGGCACTAGCGTTATGTTATACCGCATGATAATTTACTCCATCACGCTATCCTTGATTTATTGAGGCAACAAGCGCAGCTTGCTTACCCATATTATTTGAGTTACAAGTGCTGATTTTTAATGGGATGCTAATAATTAATTTAAGATAACTCATTATACATTGCCGAAAACGCCTTCTATAAACTCATTTGGCTCTAATTGCCACTTTTCGAAATGATATCTTTCTTGTTGTTTAGCATGGCTGACTTGGTAACCGATTACAAGCCTTACCAGATTATTGACTGTGACCTTTATTAACCACACTATACTTTTTCTGCAATCATAGGCTGGAGACTGATGTGGATCTAAACAAATTTCGTATGTATCAACCATTATTTTGGCATTATCTAACAATCCGTTACCACTCACTACAACAAAACCCCACCACACCATTTCGATCCAATACAGAGTTTTACCTTCGAAAAAAGTATAACTCAAAATAGGCACCAATGAAAAAAGAAAGTCAGAACATCGAATTTGCTCCTTGTCAGTGGATGGAGAGTCTAATAGTGAAATCAATATCAAACATGAAATTATCGTGATGGCCTGTAATTTTGTCATGCCTTAATAATTGAATGTTCAAGATGGCTTGAAAAATGAATTGGGAGCTACTTTTATTAAGGTTTCGGAAGTGCTTGTTACGTGACGCAGGCGCACTTGAATCAAATGATTCTCCATTCCAGAGTACATGGAAACTTTAATAAATCGCATCTCCTGTTAAGTCCCCCATCGCGAAAAACGCTTTTAGATCTATAAAATTCATCAGTGCAAAGACCAATAATTGCTTTGATTAGACGAAGTCTCGGGCAAAGCCTGACAGCAACTATACGCTTCAATGATTCAGTTGCATAAAATTTCCGTTTTATAAATTTCCGACTCCTCTAATAGCTTCTCCGAACGGTAAAAATTAACAAAATAGATATCGAAGCTGCAAAAGTCTATCTGAATTCACAGAGATATTGTCCTTTTTTCTAACAGCATACACATTTTGTAGACCAACTAATCTAGCAATATCTGAGAAATACAAGCCCGGTTTGCCAAAACGTGGAATACGCCACGTTTACTGTTCAAAAAAAATCTCAATTTGAATGATTATAAGTTTTCCTTCGCAGCAATGTATCTTATGTCATTCATTTCAATTCTAAGAAAAGGCCCTAGAATATCAGGAAAACATCGTGCTTCTCTTTTACTATCAAAAAGAAAATACAACTGATGCTTTTCTCTTGGGGTGTATAGTAACCTATAGCAGTAAGCGGTGCAAGACGAAAGGTTGACAACGGGTTCTATTTTTCATATAACTTGACCTATCATAGCACGCAATAAAAGACAATGCAACTATTGTACAAAACAAAGGATAAATATTGCATCTTGTAAAAATGCTAAGCAGCTTTCGTTTTTTGACCTATTATTAACTTGAGTTTCAATGGCTCAGCAGCCAAAAATGCGTTAGCTATTTGCGGGTCAATCTGCTGATATAATAAATCCCGGCACTTCTAGTTTACACTTTAGCACTCTGACAATGAAATTGGTTCCACTTTGTCTAATAGATCATACTTACTATGTTACTTTTACATCTCGAAGAACTCAACCCTAGTTGCGTCTGACACTTTTTTACAATTACAGTATCTGCTGCTTTCTCTAGCCAAATTACTGGGCTGCTATTTTTGTTAGTTGATCAAATTACTGGAACTATGATGATAAATACTCATTGGCACTTTAACACCCAATCTACCAATTTCTGGTTTTGGGACCCTAAACCATTCTGAAAATTGGCGACAACTTTCTTTTTTCTGTAATATTTTGTTTATTTTGTTTCGGCTGTTCACTTTGCACACCCAAATTTGCTTTTTCTTTTCATTACTTATAAACTTTAGGCTGATAGTAATGTTGCTTCCTCTACAACTCCGCCAATAAATGTTTTGAGAGGGCTTGTTTTGGAACGCTTCTTTTTAAACGAAGATTTGGTTTTGAATACTGAATTTTAACCTTACAAAAGTTTTTGGAATTTGATAAAAAAGTTAAAGTGGTCACTTTGTACCAAGATCATATTTTCTAGTTTTTTAGTGACATTTGTACTTCATAAGCATTATTTCGCAAAAAAATAAATTGTGTTGTAGATCAAAAGATCGCGACGTTCAAAATTCACCTTAGTCACACCAATGCTTTGAAATAGAGTATGCCTCAGTTATACTAACATTTAAAACTGGTTTACGAATATTATTTAGAAAAGTGCAATAAACCCGACATTTTTAAAGCTCTTTATAGACTCGATCCGAAGGCATTAAATTCTTATCGCCGGGCCAAGATGTTTAGTCTACACGAACCGCTGAATTTATGTGCTCAATAATTTTCTCAATATTTAAAATTACCTATTTATATTATTAGAACGCAGTTCCTCGATATTACTTTTATGAGAAATCTTGATGTTCATATTGCTCACATAGGTAATAGGTAAAACTCATAGCCCAAATATCAAGATAAGTAGTAAACACTTTATTGCGTAGCAGAATAATAAATGAAGCATTAGTTGCCCGTATTACAATTAGTCATATAAGGACGTGAGCCTTCTTAAATAAAAAATACTTTAAATGATATTTGCCAAGATTCGCTATAGCTGTCACTGTTAGTCGTGTACAGAGTGAAATACTGAATTGTCCAATTACTGTATACAACTGCATCAAATATATCATTAACCGAATTTTTTATATTATTGTCATCATCTACGATCCTCGCAATCATTGATGTGTCAACACAATAAGATAAGCACATATGGCCCTTGCAAAGAGTCTGTGTATTATCAAATCTCTTGAATAAACGATTTCGAGTTGTGTTAAAGATATTACCAGTTCCAAAGTGTGTCAACCCAACTGCAAGCACAACATTTCCTCCACCGTCATTTTGATAAATAATATCATGGTATCCCATGTCATCCGAATACAGTTTGTATGTATTCTTTTTTGTACCGTTATTGTATGCAACTGTGTTGTCAACTAAATAGATGCTCCATTCATATGATGGGCTGTTAAAACATTATCAATAAATAAATGAGGTACATACACACTGTCACTTTCAGTGTCATAATACGGACCTTTTGGATGCTCTTCTTTTCAATGACGTTTTGCAAATGAATTGTTTCCGTCTACTCTGTTTGGCAAAAAACCAGTTTGAAATCCGATTACAGCTTTCAGTAAGTTAGTGATCGTGATTTTGGTCAATCCGACAACATTTGACTTGCAATTATTGTTTGGAGATTGATGCAAATATATGCACGCGTGACATATAAGTATTGCCATATCGATGTTATCAATTGAGCCCTTATCACCACTAACTAAAGAACACCACTTTTGTTCAAAAGTAAGCGCTGCCGTTAAATTTGAACCTTAGAAAGATTGGTGCTGCCCTATGGATGATATGTTGAGATAACAAGAAAAGACCCTGAGCATATTTACGATGCCATTCTTAGAAAGAAATGTTCAAGAGATATACCAAGGCAATGAAGCTTCTTATTATTCATTAGATGACCTAAACTCTAATATAATTTCTAATATAGAAAGTATTCCCAACATTATAATTCATAGTAATATATACACCTTTTTAATTAAAAAAACTAAATCGCTATTACCGCTATACGGAAACTGTAACACTCCACTACTTATACTATTTTGGATTAAATGATTATTTTCTTGAACAGTAAGGTTAAATGTCACGACTGACTTTGGCAAATATTTACATCATCGACTCACTATGGTCGATTTGTAAGTAATGTTTGTATTCATATCTTATGTTCATTTCTAAAAAATCTTTTCAATATTTTATTTTAGCTTATTTTAGCTTATTGAGTAACAGTGTAACATTACTTATTTGTAATGCTCATCATATACTTAATATAGTAATGTATAATTAGGTATTTTTGATACTACCATCCAGGTTTGCGAGACAGACTTTTGCTCAGTATAAGTTCGTGTTCTTGAAGCTCTAAAAAGTATTTTGGCATTGGTAACTTGTAGAGTATTGTAAAAACACGGGTAAGATGAAGCATTTCACTTATTTCTGCACCAATCCAGTGCTTGATTAGTGAGTAACTTGAGTCATAGGAATTTTCATACTCTTGCACAATTGCATTAAATAGAAACAAATCCATAAAATTGTGAAAAAATTATAACATTCACCCATTATACTTGCGTTTCAAAAAATTTATCGTAAACTCATAGTGAAAAATAAATGAAAACCACCTGTTGTTTCCATTAGATCATAAACAATTTTGTCTTCCCTTCTTGATTATTACAACAATCAGAGCGTCACTGTCAAAACTATGCGCCTCCAAAATATCCAATGAAGAAAACAAGTCAACTCAGTCAACTAAGTTAGACATTTTTTGGTTTGCTTAAGCTTTTAAGAAATTCTTTGTTTATTTCTTGACTACGTTACGCATGTAATTCGAATCTAAACTCTTACAGTCAAAGTGCGCAGCGTCAACTACTCAAGATAACATAAAACAACTTCATGAGCACAATTCTTGGCATTCTCTTGTATGATAGCCCTAAAGCCAAGATAACTTTTACCGTAGTCATGAATGTTGACTAGTTGCAATTTAGGTACCATATTGAAGTCCAACCCTGTCCACCAATATTGAAGCTCAGAAACGTCAATTGCCTCAAGAAATTTCAACTTGTGGATATATGGTAAAAATCTATGATCAGGTTTGAATCTCGCTCTTTTATAGTTAGTCAACCTAAAATACTTTAAGGATAATGGCAGTTCTTTGATGTTGATATCTGAATTTATAATTTTCAATGACACAAGTTTAGATTGGTTAACAGATCTGAAGAAACCATAATTTTTAGCAACACAAAACTCTATTCGAAGCTCCTTCAGTGATTTCAAATTTAATTGGACATCGTTGAGGTAGCAATACCTCAATTTCAAAACCTCAAGCCTTTTTAATTTGGACAAAACAGGATTTAACAAAACTTCCGAGTGATCTAACTCAAAATATTTGAGTGAAAGTCCTAGATTATCAAAGTAGCAGAGCCATTTTTTCGAAAGATGATGACAAGTCAAGTTAATAATCGAAGAATCAAAAGAGGTTTGAAAAGGCTTATCACAATCTATATTTACTTTTAGTTTGAAGTAACAGCCAGTAGGGAAGGAGTAACTAAGTACACGATTGAAGTTTGCATCAAGAAAGAAAGTCATTTGAGTCTTGTTTAGCACAGCATTGATTCTAAACTTTTCAAATAAATTTGAGTATTCATCACCAGGATTTACCCACTTCATTTCGAGATGTGCCAATTTTGGTGCACACTCTAGTTTCTTAATCAATTCATGAACGTCAACTTTTTTCGTTCTTCTTTGTTTAAAAATGGCAATTTTCTTGTTTATGTCAGGATAATCCTCCAAATTAAGTTGAGCAAAATCCAATTGTAAACCGCTAGCTACAGCAGAGGCGCTCATTTCACCAAGCTGCCTAACTTTCATTTTTGTCTTCGGTAAGTATGCGATACGTCTCGCCCCATTTCTGGATGCAGGGAAAGAAGCAATGTGGCTTGTTTTATTGACATCAGCACCCGGTTCAAGGTAACGCATTCTATTGATTGCTTTTATTGATTCTGGCCCATATTTTGAAATTTCAGACCAGTCAGCAATATTTAACTTCACTAATTTGTTAACGCAAATATCTTGTAAATATGGTGGCAGCTCAAGTAGCGCAACTAACTCAATTTCAATTTTTTCACAAAAGCCTAGCACTTTCATCAAGTCCAAATATTGGAATGTTTCATCTACCTTATTGATTTTCATGTATTTAATGTTCTTGAGATTTGACATAAAATTTCGAAATACATGATCAGTGACATTGATCCAATTATAGTCTTCATCTAACTCGGTTATTCCAAACAAGATCTTTCCACCATTGATACAAAGTTTGCCATATAATACTGTTTTTGCCAATCTCGACAAAACTAACTGGTAATTATTCAGCTTTTTCTGGTCTGAAAGCCAGGTGAGGAGTGTCACCGGAGAACAGTCATCAGTGTATTGGTTCAAAACTCGCGGTAAAAGCTCCAATGGTAACTCTGCCAACACTCCTAGCACATCCACGGCCATACCAGAAGTCGCAATGACGAAAATTAATGAACAATTTATAGTAACGAAGCTTAAAGATTTGTGATTTTCACCCTCATAGTAAACTCTCTCTGTACAATAAAATATGACGTGTGGGTGTCCTCATTACATTACAGCACCGTAGAACTTAACCTAAAGCTGATTAAAAACTGACCGGGACGATACCGTCTTGTTAGTGACGATGTCTATTTACTTTTAATCTCCGAGTATACGTCCGATAGAGTCGAGATTTTCTTCCACTTCATTTCTTCAGTATTAGAATATCAAAGGTTAAGACACTATAGTAAAATCATGAGTAAAGGCGACGGTTCAGAAAACATACCAAAGATTATTGCTCACATGAACACTGAGCATTCACACAACTTAGAAGATTATCTAGTTGTCTTCGGTAACGTTGATGAAGATTTTGCAAGTCAGCAACCAACATTGGAAACGCTCGAACTAGATGGGTTTACAGTCTCATTCATTGATGACACTGGTAAGAAAACCAGTATTAGGTTCCCTATTGAGCCAACCATGAACCACTTCAATGAAACAAGAGGACATTTTGTTGATTTAGCTCAAAAAGCTGCTAAAAGAAGAGGCTTCAGTGAGTACATGGTTAATGAGGTACCATTACCTCTGGGAAGCACTGAGATAGTTCTTATGTTGTTATTTGTTGTTCTCTGGTTCTTTTCTGCGTATCCGGGTTACTTGCATTACGTTGTCAATAATGCATCCACATTGAGTGAAGGCACAAAGGAGCTCATTATCAGGTACACAACATCCGCTTTCAAGGTGCTTCTTGGTATCCATTCATTGGAGTCAATTTTGATTTTGTACCCAATGATGAGAAAGTATAGAATGGGCATTTTTAACAAAATGCTTTCCTTGTCAATTTGCCTTGCTATAGGTATCTTTCATATCAAGGCTTACAAAAAACTTGTTGATAATGCCTCCAATAAACCTAGAAAGACTAAATAAATATTCCTTTATAAATACATTCCATTTTGTTTGTTATATAATCATTGAATAAGAAGACACATCCTTTTTAGCTCCCTCAGATTCTTCAGTTTTGGAGCACCAGCTGAACAATGCCTTGTGTTTCAACAATGTTCTGGTTTTATACTCCTTTCGTTGGCCGTCACTATCAGGGCCTACTGACGCCGACTTTTGCTTGGTTTCTCTTTTCATCAAAAGTCTTTCTAGCGTCTCCCTCTTTTCCGCTTCTAGTTTCCTTGAGATAAAATGCTTACGTTTCCTAGCAGCCTCTGCTTTCTTGATTTGTAACTCCTCTTCAGAAAGCTTTTGTGTTTTGGTTCTTGGATCCAGTAGTTGCAGCACAGATTTCGGTATCTTTTTGTCATCAGCATCCAATTCTGCTACTTCGCTTTTACCTCTATCCATTTCTTCTTCTTCCTCTTCCTCTTCGTCTTCCTCCTCCTCTTCTTCTTCATCATCTTCTGCTCTTTCGACAGGTGTATCTGAGAACAAGCTTTCATAGAGGAACTTGTCACCAAATCGGAGCCTAATCTGCATTTGTCTACTTGTTTGTTTTAGAACTTTGACACCAGGCTGCTTATACTTACCCCTAGTCGTTTTCACTGAATTATCTTCATCGTCTATTTCATCTTGGTAAAACTCCTCTTCATCGTCATCATCATCAACTTCGTTGTTCTCTTCATCATCTTCATCGATCTCGAAATCGTCTCCATAACCCTCTTCCACTTCCATTTCTTCTTCAGAATCAAATTCACTGTCATCAAAATCGCTCTTTGTCTCAGCGTAGCTTTTAGTCTTCTGTTTCGCTGTCCTCATATTCCTTCTTGACGCGTTATAACGATTGTCACTTTAGATAGAGTTGAGTTTTTTAAATTTTGTACACCATTTTCTTCTCTTTTTCCAACACAGGTTTCCCTCCTTAACATTAATCTTAAAGTTGACTTGCAAAACCAGAGAAGAGGTTGCAATATGACGTCAACTACTGAGGACTACTTTGATAGCACGGATGCAGATGCAGATGAGACTTTCAAAGACTACCTCAAGGCTATAGCAATTGTCAACCGTCCAGACTATGGGATCCAGCAACACCAACAAGATGTCAGCGAGGCTCAGCAGGGTCTTAGAAACGATACTGCTTCAACAATACCGTCGCTCAAGGATAGTGGCAACACCCACTTGTTCATAAAAAAGTGTTCTAGATGTAGGATGAAAAGAATGCATGAATCTGACATCGACTTGCACAAATACCAAACATGTGCTCAATGCCGTGCTAAAAGAAAGGTTAAGGAACGTAGGCCTAGGCAGTTGAGTAAATTGCCCAATGTCAGTGATGATTGGTCAAAATTCTTAGGACGAGTTGCCATGAATCATCAGGTGGATCTCCTGCAGCATAATTTCAGGTCGTTTTCCGATTCTAACATATTTCCAAGGTACAAAGCCGAAGAATTAAGCATTCCGTTGATTCAGGCTATTGGAGAAAAGATTGTGCAGACCTATATTTCACCTATTCAAAATGTAACTGGTTTCAAGTTCGCCATAAGAGATCATCACAATCCACAATTGACAGATCTGAATAAGGCTAAGAAAATTACATGGATGTACATCTGCTCACAAGACAAAACTCGTAGGAGGAAAAGCAGGAGTGAAAACAAAAGGCAGATAATCAATAAGTTGAAAACAGAAGATTGCGAGTCAAAGATAAATTTGAGTTATGATATCGTCAATGGCGTAGTCCAAATCAGCTACAATCACAGACATCATAAGCCATCTAATACATTCAAACAGAGCTCATCTACTGAAGAACTATATAATTTACCGCTGGCTGACGATAAATCGATCCATCAACAATTCCAGGAACTCCAGAAGCAACACCAACTTCTACAAAACGAAGAGGAAGAGGAAGAAGAATCATTGCACAGACAAAGATTCTACACACAAAAGGACCCAAGCACGGAAATGGCAGATACAGCAATTGCAAGATCAATTGTGGGATCTTCTAATGATGGCAAAGCTCATTTTCCAGCGCAAGATGTTATTGAACAAAGTGAAACCCCTGGGAAAAGAGGCGAAGACGAGGAAGGAAATGAGAGTGCCAATGCATCCACTGATGATGAGATAGCCGATGTACACTCCAACTCTAATGCAGATAATAAATTATTTGATGCAATAAATATAGGAATAGAAACGTATGAGGATAGCTCTAACGGCACTGTTGACGTCGATGTTGCTGAAATTGCAAAATTGTTGAAACAAGTTCATCAATCAACATCATCCACATCGATAACAAATACGCCCAGTAATAGCGGGAGCACTACGTCTAATAACACCAGCGGAATACACGAGCAGACCAAAGCTAACAATGAATCTTCCAATGTGGGATTAGAAGAGATTGCTGCATTAGTTGGTCTTGGTCCTGATGATTTGAACTTATTAAGTGATCCAAATTTGTATGTTGCGAACCAAAATTTATTGGAGCAGGTTAGGGAACAAGTTCGGAAAGGTCAAAGTGCGCAAAGGATCAACGATGATAACGAACAAAATAATGAAAACGAAGAAAACGAAGAGGCACCCTAAAATCAGCATATCTACTTTATAAGGCTCTTCATGTCATTTTAACTGTATTTTTAAAATTATGAGTATTTTTATGGAATAATATAACATTAGTATTACTTAAATGAATTTTATTGTGATGTAAATGATTAACAAATTTTTAATGATGCATTATAAAGATAAAAATTATAAATAAGTTGACTCAAGAACTATTTAATGTAGGGGGAATGTTCAGAACAAGATTAGCAACGGCCAGGAAAAATGAAAATAAATATATACGTTAGAAGTTCCATGATTGAATTTAACAAGAGACCAAGTCAACAATTCTCAAGTTAACTTCAGTACAGTTAGAGCCAATGTGAGAATCATAAAGGTTGTAGAAGTCACCGGACAGACATTGGTAGAAGGTAGTGGTGTTACCAATGGCCAAGAAGTCATCTTCGGAAATAGACCAACCAGCGGCATAAATAGCACCAGCTTGTGGAGGAGGACCATCAAATTGGAATTGTTGGTTAGCAACAATAGAACCAATTCTACCCTTGGAATCAGTTAAGATACTGTCCTTCAAAGTCATGGCAAGGGAGCCTTCCTTCAAACAAGAAGTGATCTTGACAACTTCGTTACCAGAGGAAGTTGGTTCAGCAGAAGGCTCAGCTTCAGCAGCAGACGAAGCTTGGACTTGACCGTCACCGATTTGAGTGGCACCAGTCTTAGTGCTGGTGACAACCTTAGTGTATTGGACTTGACCGTCACCAATTTGAGTAACACCGGTCTTGGTTTCAGTAACAACAACGGTGGTTGGAGCTTGAACTTGACCGTCACCAATTTGGGAGACGACTTCTGTGTGGGAGGTGGTGGTGGCAGCTTGGATTTGACCATCCCCGATTTGAGTAACAACTTGTGGCTTAGCGGTAGTAGTGGCAGCTTGAATTTGACCGTCGCCAATTTGAGTAACAACTTGTGCTTCAGAAGTGGTAGTAGCAGCTTGAATTTGACCATCACCGATTTGCGTGACAACTTGTGCAGCAGGAGTAGCAGTAGTAGCTTGGATTTGGCCGTCACCGATTTGAGTAACAACTTGTGCTTCGGTGGTGCTGGTGGCACCTTGAATTTGACCGTCACCGATTTGAGAAACAGCTTGTCCCTTGTTAACGAGCTTTGCAACTGGCTTGTAAGTGACAGAAGCGGAAGCAGCAGAGGAAGAAGCAGTGGTTGTGACTGGTTCGATAGCAATACCAAAGGTACCAGTGTAGTCAGTGGCACCACCGGAGAGAGTGGCCTCTGGAGTCAAAGTGGACCATGGTTCAGATGGAACGTATGCAGCGTTGGCGAATGCAAGAACGGCAAAGGCAGGTAAAAGTGCTTGGATTTGCATAGTTTCTTAGATGTGTTTGGAGTGGTTCTTGCATCTTCTTTAGTCTGCCACCATGGATGGCATCCCTCATCCTTTTAAACTGATCTGAATGCTAAAAAAAGATCCCATCTTCTCCTTTAGCAATTTAACTCTATTAGGAGAAGTTATTAATAGTACTGAATTATTTCCCAATGCGGAGATAATTGCAGATTTTGGCGTCATTGGCTTACCAAGAATGGATTGATATCAAGTGAAAGAGCAAAGTGTCGATGCACAGCTAACTGGTACCAAGGCCACGCATCAACACACTCACAACGACATCGTGTCCCGTCCTGTGAGCCAGCAATATTAACTTCCCTGCCAAATCTAAAAAATTTTCACGGGGAAAACCACTAAGCATCCGAAATCTGATATGTCGATCTTCACAATGAGGTAATTTCACTGGCTACAATGCGACCAATAATGCTCCCATGAGGCTTGGTAAGTCTTGATATAGCGGTGTGTGCGGAAAAACTGCGCAATGCCGCCTCCAACTGGCTGCCAGAGGCGACAGTCTCCAGAACGCCTAGGGAGGCGAAGGCATCAGCAATCTGAGCCTGATGGTTGCCCTTGAGCGCCGTGTTCACCATAACGATGAGCTTGGCGTTCCCGCAGCGCAAGGTGTCGATGATGGAGCCCGTACCGGCGTGCGATATCACGAGCTCGCATTCTCTTATGTAGTTGTTGACAAGGTCGGTGTCAAACGGAATGAGCTCAAGACTGAACAGGCCCTTGTACTGGCCTTGCAACTTATATCCACAATGGACGGCTTTGGTCTCAGTGAATGCAACCCTGTTTTCTAATAGGCTCTCCACGTATGTTCGTGCCTCAGGCGACGTGCCGAATTGCACCACCAGTCTGTCAAATTGAAGCTCTGAAAGAACATTAAGTACACGGTCGTCTAACACTGCATCCACAAGCGCTTTGAACGTCACGGTGGCTCCTGTAGTAACTAAAACTGTCCTTGCCATGGTTAGAGTGCAATAATCATCAAGGTGATAACAACTAGGCGCGTGAAATTGATCAGTCAATACGAGATGCTCAGCTCCAGGCTGCGGATGTTTTCCACGTAAAATACATAAAGCCATAGAATCTTGAAGTAGCATGCCAAGTACCTAAAGTGCAGCATGATTATTATGAAAGGGCTGACCTTTGGCCGCCAAATTATGCACATTTAATTCTGAAGTTTACGTGGAATTTAAGTCAAACGATGACAATTCTATTACACTAACCTACACAAATTTTCGAGTTTATGAACAAAAATGGCTCCAGCTCATCAAGACTGTATGTGCTTAAGCATGTCTTTTAAATTGGAATTTGGTCCGACACAATGGACACGTTGAAGAGCCTGAACTCTTGAACCATCTATACAAACATGCGGAGTGGAAATTGTTCTTACACGTTGTACATTTCTTGTTTGGTGTGGAGTGGTCAACGGCATTCAAAATGGAGTAGCAAATGGCACAATCTTCATAGTTCTCAAAGTTGCTCTTTACATTGGCTTTGAAATGTTTGATGGCGTCCAAAACAGTACCATTTTGGAAATTAATGACATACTGTGCACTCATGATCCAGGATTTCCATTTCTTTTCGTCAACTCCAACTCTACTAATACCATTCACAGTAATCGGCGTTAATGGGAAATTTTCAGGCAATGACACAGAGATTTCCATTTTTTGTTCATCAATTTCAAATAAACATTTTATTTCATTAACTTTTTTGTTGATGATGATCTTGAAATCGTCATCCTCGACACTGTTTTTATCCGACAATGATGATAGGACGTCAGTAATTAGTGAAGGACTGATATACTTCTTAAATATATTCTCAACCGATGCTTTCATTTGCTTGTCTCTTATAGACTGAAACCATGTTTGTGTAAATGTACCACCAACATAGTTGGTAATGTCAAACAACAGATTAATCAAAAGTTTTTCGATCTCAGCAGAATATTCTAAATTGTTAATAAGAGAATAGTCCTTGATATAATCCGCAGTGTCTCCATGCTTTGCAAACTTGGAGATATCTATTTCCTCAAATATAGAAAGCAAAAATGAGCTAATTGTAGAATTTCCAACCTCGTTTATATAGTCCTGTCTCATTTGATGAGTAATGTTTTTGAAATGATCCATTACCAAGAACCAACTCCAAAGTAATTTGTAAACCTTCCAGTGTTCTTCAAACTCAATATGATCATTCAAACCTTCTTTGATGTTAGAAAGTAAATTAGCGGGTAATGTGATGTCAGAAACCCCATCATCATTGATTTTCTTTTTTGATAATGTAAATTCAATTACCAAATCATCCTGTACTTTTGGAATCAATTTGTGCAACAACATACATACCATCCTTTGAATATCAACATTTTGTGTATCTATTAATGGAAAGAGAGTGTTGTAATAGGAAGATAATTTTTGCAGCGGAACGATTGTATCTAAGACACTAGTAAGTAGCTGACAGTTAAGCTTTAACGGCTGGTTGAATCCCTTTTCCACACAACTATACATAAAGAACAATTCGATCAGCTCATCTTCTATGTCAGAGCTTGCTTCATCCCAACTATTTACTTGATCTTTGAATTCATTTAATAAGTTGCTTAACTTCAAAATTGAATATGTTAACGTGTCAAAAATACGTTTTTCGGAGTTGATAATATTTAAAGTTTCTGTCACCAATCTGATTCCAAGGTTGAAAACTTTATCGATATAATCAGATGGATATTGAGAATCGCAAACATAGTAGATTTTTCTTATGTAAAGAACGACAAACTCAATCATAACTAATCTCAGTGAGTAAAACTCTTCTTCATATGCAATGTCACAATCCAACCAATTTTCAATACTATTCAGAAGCATCAGAAATCTTTGTGGTGGAATTAACGTTAGTGTATCTGATATTTCATGATCAAGATCCAAATCTAATAGGGAATTGAGCATAACCAGGTTGTTTAGCCCTTCAGACGCTATTTGCAAAGATGTTCGCAAACCTATCACATTAACCAAGTATGTGTTCCTCAATTTATCAAGTGATTTTGAAGTAAGAAATGCTTTACCCGAGTTTATTAGAATATAAATAATTGGCGTTGATTGAATCTTTAATATATCTAGAGCTTCAAAAGTTTCAAGAGTCAAGGATTCTAGTTTCTCATCTAGTATTGATTTCATAATTCTATGTGCATAGGAAGAAATATTTAATGAGGTATTTTCTAAATATTTTTCAAAAATATTGTCATTAATTATATCAGCAATAGAGAATGATTGAAATCTTTGATTCAGTTCATTTGCGATGATGGATTGGTAGTCAATAAGTTTCGCTTCCAAAGCTTCTGTCAAGGTTGATGATAAAAACACCAAATCTGAAGCGTATTCAGAAAATATTCCTAGTTGTAATAGAGAATCCAACGATATCAAATTGGAGTTATCACGTATTAATTCAGCTAACAAAACAGGGTATCCGAGTAGCTTGGTACCAAGATCCGTATTAATACTATCAGAAGAAGGCTCCCCAAATAGTAAAAGGCCCGAATGTAAAGGATTTGCAATTAGCACATCTTTATAAGGCCTAGATGCAATTTGAGACTCAATGTCATATAACAAGTCTTGATTAATTATGGTTTTAATCACATTTTTGTCTAATCTGGAAACTCTACTCCAAACCGGAGAAATATTAGAAATATTAAGGAATGATTTGATAGATCCGATGTATGCAGCTTGCAATTGAAGGTCGCTGGATAAAGCTGGTTCTATTTTATCTAATAAGCTGGATACAAGCTCATAGTTTTCACTGTCTAGTTGGTTGAATAATTGCACAACAAAATTGTCATTAGTTTTCACAAACTCAAGAACGGAAGCCGCTGAGTAATGTTTATCAATATTTGTTACAAACTTTTGCAATGGATCTGATATATAAAGATTTTGAAGTATTTCCAGTGTCAAAAAGTTGTATAGTACATCAGTTTCGTTTTCTGGTGTTTTTGACCTCACAGAATTAGATAATAAATAAGAACTCAGTTTTGAAGTTTCATGAACATTGAAGTTTTGAAGTTTTGGTAAAATATCAATTAGCTTATCCACTTCATTGCATGAATCAAGTTTTTCATATATTGCGTCGAGAGTGCGGTTCAATGTGGTAATGTCAACTAAAGATGAGACTGAGTAGTTTACAAGCAACTTTAATGGTAACTCAATAAACGATTTCGAAATATATTTGTCAATGCTTGAAACAAGTGACTCAATTGTATCCTTGTACTGAACAGCATTTTTTTTGATAAAAGTATCGATGATTTTGAAAGATAAGCTTGGTTCTTCAGAGGATTCCACCTCATCGTTTAGGGAGTCGGTAGCATTAGCAATCAAAACTTCTGCTAAATCTGATTTGCAAACAAAGAGTACATTAACAAAGTTAACAATAAAGTTATCCTGATTTTCAATATGGTAGTCAAGATCAATCTCCTCCATTTTTATACTTCCATTTGGTAAGGCTTCCATAATGCAACTACAGACATCAAGCAGAACATCCTTGTCATCATTAGTGATTTTGGTCAACAAGTGAAGGGAATTTAGGAGTGGTGTGGACAGTGGAGTTGAAGAGTCTAATAAGTTGACAATTTGTAAGGTGACCAAATTGAGTAAATTATCCGAACCTTGGAGTTTAGTCAACAAAAAGGAAATCCAAAAAAGGAATGTAGTCCATGCTCTCTCCAAAAACCTTACCGATTTTTCCTGTTCGATGTTGGCTATCAGAAGATGAGTAAAATGCTCAGCAGTACCATAGTCAGTCCATGAAACAAACTCATTAGGGAGAACTGTAAAAAGCTTGACAACTAAATCAAAGTAAACCGGATTTGAGTTGAGAGAACCCAACGCCACAAATTTGTTTAGGCGCTCACTAGCTTTCTTGCTCGACATCCAAAAAGTGTCATTATAATTTGTCATTGTAACTAGGGTATCTAATATTGGGAGAACGGCATTAGAGTATAGAATAAGTGGTTTACTCTTATCAATTTTAAGACCTTTAATGGTAGCTTTAGCTAGCGATGCGTAAAGTTTATCGTCAAATATGTTATCAACATGTTTGGAGACAATTAATGTTTTTAGAAGTTGATAAGAAGCTTTTTTAACATTAAGATCAGTGCTAGTGAACAAATTGGTAAATTGCTCACAGTTCAGGACATCGTAGATAATATCGCGCATATCATCGGTAACATCAGCATCTTGTAAGACAGACACTGCTTTGGTAAAAAACAAAATGGCTGCCAAAGCAGATCTTACCCACTTGGTTTCCATGTCCTCTTTAGTCACAACTCTGTCATCTGATAACGTGTCCTTGGTTTCCTTAGTGAGCAGCTGTTGGCAGTAGCTGAGTATAGGAATGATGAACACCTTCCACAGGCTTTTGATTCTAGTTTCATTGTTGCCAAAGGCCTCGGTGATTGATACACGGCATATTTTGGCTGTTGACCTGTCAGTATCAAACATACCCGCTAGCCAAATGCCAACAGTGTCCCTTAAGTATTTTAAGTACCTCTTTCCAAGAGATGATACAAATTGTGACTGGATCTGATGTGACAGTGTTCTTACCTTTTTTGAGTCATCGAGCGACAACTTGGCGTACATCTGCACCCATGCCATAATCAACAGGTCGTCATTGAGATCCTCTTCGGTGTGAGACTCCACATATGTCAAAAGTTCTGAGATCGATCTTTCTCTGGTGGTAGCATCTCTCTTTTGCAGTCCTTTAAATGCCAGTCTGATGTCATTGCTGGCAATAAGCTCGTTTGGATCTGGGACTCCTGACAAGTAGTTCAAGGAAACCTCAAACCCGTTGGTTCCCAATCCTGTGTATTCTGAGCTTCCAAATGGCATTACTATCAGTTACCAACACCAAATTTAGGCTATAATGACTTAATCTTAAGACACTTCCTTACTAGCTTTTTTTCCACTCTAGTGAGACAGTTAGGAAAGATTTATGGCAGTGCATTTCAGGCGCCAAAAGGGGCAATTTGTCAACATTGAAAAATTTACAGGTTGGATTTTGGAAGAAGGAACTGGATTGATGTCAAGATAACGTTTGTTTATTACATGAATTGACACTAATTTGCTAAGTAATTGGGTATTTAATAGAGATATTGAGAGTATTATGAAAGGAGAGGTTAAATCAATTGACGCTATTGAGTTTTTAAAAGGCAAAGTTTACTTGGGAGCATATGCGGAGGAACCTACAGATAACGAAGAGTACACATATTTTACTGTTGAAGATTCTTTACCTTATAACAATTTTAATTTGGACTTTGGCCCATTACATGTGGGTAGTTTGTATAGATTTGCAGTGGCACTTCACAACATTCTTAACGACCAGAAGAATCGAAGCAAGGCAGTTGTGTTCTATTCGTCGCTAGAAAACACCCAGCGCACGAATGCAGCATGCATTTTGTGTTGCTACATGGTGTTGGTACAGGGATGGTCGCCTCACCAGGTGCTGCAGCCTATTGCGCAAATCGATCCGCCGTTCATGGGTTTTAGAGACGCTGGTTACTCGCATGCGGACTTCGAAATCACAATTCAGGACGTGGTCTATGGTGTGTGGCGAGCCAAAGAATGTGGTCTTCTAGACATTAAGAATTTCAATTTAGAAGAGTATGAAAACTATGAACTTGTTGAAGAGGGTGACTTAAATATCTTGGCCAACGATTTCATCCCATTTGCGTCTCCTAAACAGTCGAGACCTGGAGCACCATTAAACCAACCTTTTAAAAAGGTGTTGCAGTTTTTTCAGCAGACCCACGTCCAGTTGGTTGTGAGACTTAACTCCCATTTATATGATAAGAACGAATTTTCCAAACGTGGAATGAAACATATTGACATGATCTTTGACGACGGTACTTGCCCTACCATGGACTTCGTACAGAAATTCATTGGTGCAGCAGATACCACGATTTCAAGAGGTGGAAAAGTTGCTGTCCATTGTAAAGCAGGTTTAGGTAGAACAGGATGTTTGATTGGAGCATATCTTATCTACAAACATGGTTTCACTGCTAACGAGTGCATTGCTTACATGCGTATTATTAGACCCGGTATGGTTGTTGGTCCTCAACAGCATTGGATTTACCTACATCAAAATGATTTCAGAGACTGGAGACATACTATGGTTCTTGACACCTTACCTGACGAATCTATTGGGGGGCTTTACAAACTAATATCATACGAAGATTTCAAAAAAAGAGAGTCCGAGCTCAGCGACGACAACAGTGACGATCAGTTAAATCTTAGCGAAGACAAACTGCTCCGTACTCCTATCAAAGCCAGAAAGGTTAGTGAAAATTTGAAGGTTATAAAAGCTGTGCCATCTACGTCACCTGGTCAACCAAGAAAATATAGAACGCTAAACAATCCAGTTCAAACATATGAAAATTCTGACGAGGAAGACGAGTATACATCAATGGTTAATCACACTCACAACAGCTCAAGTCCTATTAAACCTAACGCAGATAAAGAAAATAAAACTTCACCACTATACACCAAAACAACTACCACTACCACTACCACAACAATACAAAAGTCTCCAACCTCAGAAGCAATCTCTGCTGGTTCTCTTAAAATCAACAAACAACGTAAAAGTTTACAATCAGTGAAACCTGGTACTAGAATTTCAAGCAGTGATAAAATTATCGGCTCAGCAGGTATTCGTAAAACCTCTTCTACTAAAAAGAGTCACTTTAATCTGTAAAAATGCTTTATATACCTATACTATCTCAATAATAATTCGAATACATGCCAACACCTCTTTCCTAGTTTGTTTCAACTAAATGAACATGCTTAATCTGTGAAACTCAGGGGCCTCTCACTACATATATTGGCAATAAAAACTATTTTGTATGGGTGTGTACAAAAGGTTAAAGCAAGGCCTCTCAAATAGTTTCTCAAATTTTGCTTTCAATAGATTGAAATAAATTCTAAAGCATGCAAATGCTGAGCAATTACTGTCTGTTCTAGAAAATTCTACGGATCATTCTACAAAAGGAAGGGTAACGCACTTTCAGGAAGCTACCAACAGACCCGTTGAAGACGAAGACTGAGAGATATGTTTGCATCCACCATATCAAACAGACCAGTTACTGTTGCCCAACAGATATCACCACAAAATTTCACACTGAATTTCAACAATGTTCCTGTAAAACCCATTTATCATTTATCTGTGTTCATGTTGCCTGATATACAATTCGATCCATCGTTTACAGCATTAATTTATTATCAAATACAGACCAATAATTTAGACGCTGGCATGCCGTCAACAGAGTTGGCAACCACCAATGGATTCAAATTGTTAGGTTGTTTAAATCAAGAAAAGCAAAGTTCGATCTTCAAATTAAATCCTGGGAAGTTGATTAAAGAACACGAGTATCATCAGGAGGGTGACATAGATATGGACATGGACATAGATGCGGGAGCTGGTAGCCAGACAGATGGTGTCGAGTCCGTTAACATATTAATTGGTATCAGTGTTGAGCCCAATGATGTCGCTTTCCAGCAATTAGAAACTCTAAGAATCAGTAGAGGTACTCAAGCAACTACAGCAAACGCCCCTGTTATCAATACATCAATAAAACCAAACCAGCAGGAAATGTTGGCCGTAAGCAACAAAATCATTGGCAATGCTTACAATTTCCTTTGTTCATTTGCAGATAACTCGAATAAAGTTGATTTGAGTAAGTTTAATGATTGGTGGAATAAGTTCAAGGTGAAAATGGCGAATGAACCTGATTACTTAGAAAAGTTAGAATAGTTGAAACTTTTTTTTGGATCTACACTCTTTAAAAAGGGCATTACAACCTATGTACAGTTTATGTAGCTAAAGATGCCTTGTGTATTTTTAATGACTCTATGCATTTATGATAGTATTTAGTCCACTGATTCTATCCTTAGTTTCGCTGGCTCCAATAAGGCTGATAACATCAGGTAAATTGAGACCACTATCGGCCTCGCATAAGGCATGCCTCAAAACCTTGAAAACATGCTTATTTTTTATAATATTGGTATCAAATTCTTGAACGATGGTTTTAACAATTGGATTAAGCTTATGATTTGAGTTTATAATATCCTCAGCATAAACGTTGATCTTTTGAACGATATGCTTCAACGCATCTGTATCTGTTAGTCCAGTTGATTCCATGAGTTTGTCAAGTTCTTGGGTATATGGATGGCGAATAGGAGAAATAAATAACCATCTAAATTCATTCATTAAAAGATCTGAAATCTTAACAATATTTGGACCAACTAACGTTAGCACACGTTTAAAATACTCACGATCAAGTGAGGTTTGCCATTTTTCATTCAGCAACGGAAGATATTTTTCAACGATATGTTGAATAAAATTTTCCCTTTCTTCAATGTCAGGGTTGCTTAGTTTATGATGCAAATGTTGCTTGTTCAGATAGTCCAATTTTCTCCAATCAACTTTAACATTGCTTTTTGTCAATTCTAAAAGCGACTCTTCACCTGTCCAAAGAGTAACTAGGTCTTTTATAGTGAAAACATCGGAAGTCTTCTCACCCAACTCTCTCTTTGGATTCCAACCAAACAAAACTGCAAAATTGATCACTGCTTCAACTTCATAACCTTTTTCTAATAAGCTCCAAACATTCACATCACCATGTCGCTTTGAAAGCTTTTTTCCTTCTAAATTAGTAAGTAGAGGAATATGCACAAACTTCGGCATAGTATCTTCCCATTCAAATGCTTCATAAAGAGCAACATGTTTAGGTGTGGAAGCCAGCCATTCTTCACCTCTAATAACGTGGGTTATTTTCATTAAATGGTCATCAACGACATTAGCAAAATGATAGGTTGGCATACCATCAGATTTTAGTAAAACAGGATCGTCAAATCGTGGGTCATGTGGATTGACTTGGGGTTGCAAATCAATGGTTCCATGTATAACATCATGAAAAGCTGGATACTTTTCAGGAGACCTCAAACGAACAATATGCTGTTCACCATTAGCTGCTCTTTTTTCAGCCTCTTCAAATGAAACGTTGTGATAACAATGTCTATCGTATGAGACAGTGCTTGGAGGTTTTAATAGTCTAGCAGAATCTCTAAGTCCATCTAATCTTTCTTTCGAACAAAAACAACGATAGGCTTTTTTGTCCTTAACTAACTTCTCAGAGTACTCTTTATATGTTTCTCCTCTATCACTCTGTCTGTACGGAGCATATGGCCCACCGATCTCGGGGTTTTCAGCACTTTTTAAACCTAATCGATTCAACGTTTTATATAAATTTGATTCTGCATCTTCAATTAGACGATTTCTGTCGGTATCTTCTAATCTTAAAACAAATTTTGATTCGTTTTCAGGATGTGAATGATGGTGCCCCACTGACAATAGATAATTGTAAAGAGCTGTTCTCAATGATCCCAAATGAAGAAAGCCAGTCGGAGATGGGGCAAACCTAGTTCGAATTGAAGTTTCAGTAGCTTTTGCAACAGTTTCGGGTTTTCTTAAAGAAAACTTCAAACTACTAGCAGAAATACTGAATAGCCTTACAGACATTTAATATTCTTTTCACAACGTTTAGTCCAATGCTTGGAATTTCTCATTCTCTAAAAAAATTTCACTGTATGGAAGGAACTTGATCTTCTAGCTGACTTAACGTGGGGTGTTGATTTCCAAGGCAATGAACACAGCAGAGGCACGTAGTTTACTTGATGTATCTCAGGCAAGATACGTCTTGAACGTGAACAAAGCAAGATACTTTTCACCAGAAGAGGACAGAATATTTTGTCCACTTTTTGACCAAGAGATGCCAATGCAACGCAAAAACAACGGGAAAGTTGATGCTATGGCGCTGGCAAAGGTACTTGCAGCTGCAAGATTGGCTTCAAGGAGCTAGACTAGGATCTGCACATCAAGTAGGCAGATTTACAATACGCTACCAAATAATAATATTTATAGATACAATCATATTCAACGCAAAGTCATTAAACAAATCATTCCATTAAACTGTTCGCTAAATAATAATATATCAGTGTATATGTTCATAGCTTTAATAGAAGTAAAAGTGCAGTCAACAAGACTATAATAATTAACCATTCTTTGATAAGCCACGGTGAGTTTCTACTCCTCTCGTTGAACGCTGTTAGCCTTGTCTGCGCATCGTCTACCCTATTCCTAGACCTTTCAATTTGGTTCTCCAAATCTCCCAATATGATACTTTCTTCATTAAGGTGGTCATTTATTGTGCCAGCAATATGCCGCTGAGTTTTCACCGAACGGTGTAATCCTTCCAGTTGTGCCTCATGTGCATCCTCCAGCTGTGTATTATGTATAAAAAGCTGCTGATTGTCCATTATATCTTCACTATCATCTTTGTATGGTGCAAATTGCATATTGTCTGTAGTGTCATCTATTGTATTTGCAATGATATTTGAATCGTCGGTTTCATCAGGCTCATCTAGATATGGCTTTGCCACGATCTGGTCCGTCGTATGAACATACCAATGGTTCTCACCATCAAGGTGTGAGATAAGTGCATTCCATTCTTCCACAAGGTCTTCGTTTGTGGCTAAAGCGGCAACCCGAGCTCTGAGTGGACCTAGCGACCCCCAAAACCCATGCTCAACACCCAAGCCAAGCACCTCTCTATCCTCAATACGCTCCAGAACCTGATTGATCTCATCTTTAACTTGCCACACATCCATCTTTCAATACAGCTAAGGAAAGTGGCTGATGAAAAGTGGCTGATGATTCCCCATTTTGCTTCCCATTTTTTCTTCTCTTGATGAAGTTTGAAAGAAAAGGTGAGAAGACAATTAATTGCCCTCTTTCTTTATTGTAAAGTCTTGCAATGTCGACCATCTGGCCGTTTTTCAACACGGCAACACCTAACACGAACATACTGAATATCCTGAATGATATTGACACGAAGTTACGTGCAATGGCGGTGGGAAATGCTGCCGCTAAGGCCGCTAGAAGTGTTGCACTTGGGTCGAGCTCATCCAAGGACTCTTTAAATGCCAACGATAAGCCAGTGATGCAGGTTGAGGACAAAACAAACTCGATATTGATTACTCCACCAGCACAGCCTACAACACTACTCAATTCTCCAAATATTTTGCCGGAATTGCCGTCCACAGCAGGGCTCACACCTCACGTTGCATATTCACCTGGAACAGTCACCAAATTCGGTGTGACTGCCTCTGAGCTACTCCATTCAATCAAGCAGAATAATGAGGATGTCATTAATGGTAACACCTCAGGCCCTTCTGATATGATCTCAATTACAGGTAATTCCATCTACAATGACACCCAGTCCAGTCACCACATATCTAATGGCGACCAAAATCTTCTGGACTCCATTCTGGACAAAAGCTCTAATCCAATATTTACGGGCTACACACCAATTCCATTGGATACAGACCATTTATATGGTTCTCATCATAGTCACCCGGTAGAATTGCTAAACTTATTATTAGACCAACCAAATTTACTTGACGAATTAAACCATCCAAACAATTTCACCGCTCAAAAGGCAAATTTGTCAACGCAAAAGCAATCTAAGCTTGCAGCTTATTTGTCAACGCCCGAAGTGATAGGTGTACTAGCTGAATATATACTAGTTGGGTTTTATCTTTCCAAAATTATAAATACCATCAGATTGTCAAATCCCAACCCCGCCAATGATGATGATGTGCTAAATATCAATTCAGATTGGGTGGATATACTGAAGTCAAAATGGCATATAACCAGAGAGCAATTGGATTTCATTTGGTGCCACGATATCTTGAAAGAGGTGGAAAATGACCCTGAAGATACGGATGTTGAAGGTGAAGAGCAAGAAGATGTTTTGAATAATAACCCATTACTTGTAAATAATATTAGTGGTGATAAAAGTGATCAGGCTACATCCTCTGGTACCCAATCTGTTTCTTCCTTCAATACAGCATCTGATACTTTACCTTCGTTATCTTCTTTAATGAGAGCTTTAAACAGATCCAGCATTGCATCTGAACTCCTTATTTTACCTTCAACTGGTATTGAACAGGTATTATTAAAGAACACTTCTCTTTTGGAAAGACTATGGAGAGGAATTATGAACTGTGACAATTATTGGGTGTCTGGTAGAGATGAAAAGAATGATATTAACACTAAGACAAAGCAAAATAATAACGATGAAAATGATATGATAGATAATGAAAATAGAAATGACAATGAGAACGATAATGATGAAAATGAAGATAATAATGATGATGATAATATTTCAGTTTCAAGTACAGATTCTCAAAAACTCGTTGAGCTGGAACAGGAGAATCAATATGACAAATTAAGAGATGCTGTTGAAACCGTACTCTTTAATAATTTTCTCAAATTAATAGACGATTTAACAGCTAACAGTGCAAATGCCGTCATGAATTTCATTAGATTCGAGCAAGTTGCAGCAGGATTTGAAGTTGATCAGGAAAATGACTCTCAAATTGAACCAGAAGTTGAAACAAAGACCTTTACAGATCAATTAATCTCTCATTTGTCTCATTCTCCAACAATGTGCGATTTATTAGTGAGGTCAATTTCGCTTGATAAACCATTTGCATCAACTGGTTTAATAGAACTTCTAAGTGATCAAGGTTTTATTGCAAGGATTTTAAATCGTTGTATGGATTATGCCAATGATCATTTGGTTCAGGATTGTCTTTGTGGAGTTTTGAATGGAATTGTTGGTATCAGCTCAAATATTGGATTCTGGGATGATGTAAACAATGGTGGAGTTGATGAAAATGGAGCAGCAAATAATAATGAGAACAATGCTTTGAACAATCCTAATATTGGCCCAAATGATTTAACCCGAAAATTAGTTTCAAAAGAATGTGTTGAAATAATGATTGACATTATTGTAAATGGTGGCAAATATGGCTTAGTCACTGTTGTAAGTGTTGTGATCGAGCTTATCAGAAAAAACAACAGTGATTATGATGAGTTTGATTGGATCAATTGTGTTTTTTGTGTCACTAATGAAAGTACAGAAGGCGTTAATTCTGAAGATGCCAGCAAAAATGAAAGACGATTACCAAGTTCAAGGGATCCAATCTATCTTGGAACATTATTAAAAGCCTTTTCATTCCATTTACCAAGAATTGTTAACAGATACTTAACAAGCGATTACTACAAATATGAGTTCACGTTTGGAGCCTGGTTTGTTAATGAAAAAAGTGTTAACAAATATTCCATCCCCTCATCTATTGGTAAACCAGTGGAAGCATTAGGTTACGAGAGGTTCAAAATAATGGAACTATTAGCAGAACTACTTCATTGTTCTAATATGATGCTAATGAATAAAAAGTGTGAGCTGGATTTTCTCTTATGGAAACGAGAAAATTTAAGGCATAAACATGTTTTACAGGATTGGGTGGGTGATGCATTGGATAGTACAATCGGCAACAATAAATCTGATGATGTTTTAATTGACGAAGTCACAAATAACCTTAACACCCTTCATGTTAAGGAAAGAGGGTCTTCTACCACAAGCAATTGTTCTAATGACTACTTACCAACTGCCTTTGATCTATCAATTGGTAATTATTTTAAGTATCAGTTGATGAATACCAACACTGTTCCATTAATAACTTTAAAAATATTTAGATTTCCATGGAACAATTTTATGCATAATGTTGTTTTTGATTTAATTCAACAAATTTTCAATGGTAGACTAGCTAATTGGGATGAAGATCGTGCTGTCAATCAAGAGGAAACAGTTTGGGATGATAATTTATCTCTTAATAAAAATCTTATATGGTCTTTATTTGGTGAATACAATAACTATGATAGATTATTTGATTCAATACTTGATAATACAAATGATGATTACACTTGTCCTAACAAAGATTTTCCAGGTTTTTTCAATCTGCCAGCCTTTATTCTTTTCTTGTTCAACAAATCAAATGAGCTATACAACGGAGCCAATTTTAGATATGGATACATGGGACACTTGACACTTATTGCAGAAGAAATCCACAAATTTCAAAACTATGTTGAAAATTTTGGATTAACAAAATCAGAAAATGCATTTGGTTTAAAAAGAGAGGACGATGATAATGAAAGAGCTGTTTGGTGGAAAAGTAGTTACTTTGTGTTCGAAGAACTCTGGGAAACTATATTTAATGGAGGCGAAGAAGTTGTCATTTCTGATGACAAAGAACTGGCCAATGATCCAAGGTTAAGGCAGAAATATGATTTCAGTTTATGGCTTAGGTTTGTCGAAACAAATTTGAGAGATATAAGCGCCATGTACAATAAAGTTTTAGGTAATCCAAATGAACTGGAGTCAGAAAATGAGAACTCCAGCTCTCACAATCTTACCGATGATAATAAAAATAATTATTTTGACCCTTCTGATATCATTGAAGATGAACTGGGGCCCGAAATTATAGATGGATTAGAAATGAATATGAATCATGAGGATAATCATTTAGGATTGAGTAGAGATGATGTTTTACGCAATATGCCATTAGAAGATCAACCTCTTGCACAAGGTGCTATTTTACTGGATAATGGAGACAATGAAGATTTTAAAAATGGAGATCCAGTGACCACTTGATTGGTATTAATATGGACTATATTTATGTATTTTCTACGCTTTTTTCTTCACTTATTTTACTGGATTCCAGCTTTTAGCTTTCTATTATCTCAAGTACACATTTTTAAGGGCTTAGAGCAGCCTACTTTGTACTCTATGGTTTAACTTATTCATTTATTTATTATATCTAGCATTAATTATTAGGATAAAATTGTATAGTTACATATGTCTCAAGTGGAACTGGTGCACAAATTAAAAAATTAGAATGTAAATTCAGTGAATGATTCTGTCAACTTCTTCAAATCCGCAACAATCTCATTCGACTCATTGGTTGTGTCGAAATTATTGGCATCATCAATGAGGTGGTGGTCATTGATCCTTGACTTAGCATTAGAGAATGCATTATTATTTGCTGAGTATGATATTATAGTGTCTCTATCATCATCAGTATCTTTCCCATAAGCCTGGCCAAGTGACGGGTAATTTCTGTTTCCTCCATTGTATGAAACAATAGATGCAGTATCTGAAAACTTTTTGTTTGACACTCGCCCATTTGATATAGGATGTGTTTGAGCTGTATTACTTTTAGAGAAATTTTCGTATTGTCTTGGAATCCTTGACAATTGGACAGTTGATAGCTGCAAGTTCTCTAGCTGACCTTCCACCAAACATCCTCTTTCACGATAGAATGTTAGCAAAAAATTCCAAAGTTTATTCTTGTTTAATGATTTTGGATTTCCCAAGATTACTAAACCATATTTTGCTCTCGTTATCGCAACATTCAAACGACGGGGATCTCTTAGAAAACCGATGAGTTCAGACGGATTTGCTCTCACACATGACAAAATAATATAATCCTTTTCTCTACCCTGGAAAGCATCAATGGATAAAATTTCTATGTCAAGGTATCGTTGTTTATCTGCTAGTGTAGCATTTAACTGCATATACTGATAAATATAAGCTCTTTGACCCTCATATGGTGTAATTATACCAATTTGCTCAGGGCTAACACCATCTAGAAATAGCTTCGTAACAATCTTTTCCACATTCATCGCCTCTACTCGATTCAAATACGAGGTACCAGATGCAGATATTTCTTCACGACCATAAACAGACCAAAACATCATTGGAGTGTCTGGCATTGGCCACTGAAAAATTGAATTAGGCATAGTACGATCATCTTCTGTTATACCATTTTGAAGTGAGCCATCATAAAACATGTTGGAAGGGAATTCACTTAGACAAGGGTGCATTCTATACTGTACCTCTAATCTGACAGGTGTCAACCCGATAAAAATTAACCTTTCAAATAGCGACTGTCTAAGCCCAGCATCGGCAGCCTTTTGATTTAATATAACAGGGCCTAATTGTTGATGATCACCAACCAAAATGATCTGTTTGACGCCACGTGTAATTGGAATCAAAGTTTCTGGTTCACTTGCTTGTGTTGACTCATCAATCAAAACAGCATGAAAATCAAATCCATCTAAATCATGATCTCCTGCACCAACACAAGTTGAACAGATAACATCAGCATCTTTCAAAATGTTTTTCTTTTTCTTCAAGTAAAGTTTCTTGAATTGCTTTTCATCGTAATGACTCAACTCACCAATCTCATCTCTCAATTTGAAAAGCTTTTTGAGCTCACCCTTGGCCTTTGATCTAACAAGAGAATCCATTGAATATTTTACAACATTCGAATCAATAGCTTCACGACTTTTTGCCATTAACCGTACCACATTTAAACCAATTCGTGCCATTTTTTGAGTAAGATGGTCAGCCGCAACGTTGGAAGGGGCACAAACAAGGATTTTCTTGTTTGGGTTCAACTTGTTCAAATGGTAGACGATTGTTGCAGAAGTGTTAGTTTTACCAGTACCAGGAGGACCTTGAATCAATGTTAGGGGAGATTTTAATGCAACTTCAACTGCATTTGACTGTGACTCATTTAAAGTCGGTTGAGATGGAACAGATAACTTTTTTGGTAACTTAACATCCAGCAAGACATCCTCAACATTTCTACCTAACAGTTTGGAATACAAAAACTCACTCAAACATGTAGAGTCGAGAGCAAAAGCTTGCAGGGCTTTTTGCATTCGTATGTAAGAAGTTCCTTTCCAAGAAAACTCACCAGTGAATCTGTTGGTGATATGCAAAGGTGGCGATTTGCTGGATGATAATTCCAACGTATAGTATTCCTGAAAAGAGTTTGGTACCTTGATGATAAAACCTTTACCTTCATAAGGGGTATCTAATTCGGGTCCATTATATTTTAAGGTCATTTCATCACCAATGGCCACTTTCATTGACGTAGAATCAACAGTGGACAACGTGAATGTGGCAATATGCTTGTTATTTAGACCTAGCCCCCATTGCACAGAAAGATATTCCAAGCCTTTTGACTCCTTAAGTGCTTTATCATAATCTGCTTCGATTTTTACCAATGGAGCAAATGAACGTTGATATTCAAAAGCATCTTGGTATCTCATTAAAATTGGAAACACCTCAACTTCTGCAGCCTCTTGAATATTCTCTAGAGTCGCCGTCTTGTCTACTCTCCATTTGGTTTCCAATTTGGAAATTTGATCTGCTGTAATGTTTATTGCCATGGCTTCGGCCCTATCTTCGTCCCGGGGTTCTGTGACAAGCCAAGATAGGAACTTACGGTCTTCAATCAATGGCTGCCAATTATCAGTGTCCCATTTGTGATCTTTCTGTTTGGCACAAGGTAAACGACAAAGGATTACAACTGTATTTTCTTCCTTAGCACTGACAAACCCCAAAACAAACACATTAGTGGTACCACAATTATAACACTCTAGTATAGTATCTCCAACTGCGGAGGATTCGTGTGTTCTGACCGAGGTGTGCTTTGACAGTACTAAATGAGTGACTATGTGAGAACCACCTTTTGCACCAGAGCCATTACAAAACCATTTGTTACATAATTCACATTTGATAATACATTGTGCGTTGAAAACACCACAGTATGAACATGAGATCTCTGGTCTCTCTATTATTTCATTCTCACCAAACACATTGCTTTCGAGACCATGGGAATTGTGGTAATGTTCATAGTATGCACTGCTTTCTGGGTCATAATTGAGGTATTCATAACCAACGTTAGAAATTCTTTCACCAACAGATGGTCCCACTTCTAATATATTTGCCATCTCTAACTAAATGGCCTTATTTACACGTTTATTTTCAATGACAAGAGAAGCAAGTTTTCATTTTTAGTATATTTCACTTTCCTGCAAATTTTTTATGTATTGTACTTGCCCTTTTTCATCAGCAAAAGTTAGGCTAGATATGCGCCACTAATTTGTGGCGCATGCATGAATGTAATGAAATTGAACTACTTTAAGAACTGATTGTGGGAGGCTGGAGATAGTATTAAACAAGATATTGAGTTAGCAAGCTAGTTTTAAATTGCAAAAATGTATAAAGATGTGAAATCACTAAAAACTAGAGGGAAAAAAAAAACAGAAAACAAGATAGTATAAGTGTCCATAGGAACACAAACAGATGACAAAAATTTAAAACTGCAACAAAAGGAAAAAAAATCAAATATAATGATCACTGGTAATATATTTAGATGTCATTAAACCATAATGTGATATAGCTAGAGCATAAAATAAAAGAAACTTGAAAGCAAGTCTGATAGTTTTCTCATTTGGAGAAAATAGGAGACACCAATGTAAAGTGGTATAAATAAAATGAGCAATGAGTGTGACTATTCAAGAAAATCAACATAGAAATGAGGGACATGAGAGCATCATGTTGAAATAGATAAAATAATAGAGAGAGTGGGAATAATAATTGTTTGAATAATTTATTGAGTAATTGGGACCCTTTGAGAACCGATATCGTTATCAACAAAACTTTGCCTCAGTTCCCTGCTTCTTGTTCTTAAAAAGTCTTTGGCCGAACAAATGTTAATTAGAGGTTCCCCAATTTGTGATCTTTCACGAGAACAATTTTCTAATTCATCTTCAAAAAAGGAGTTATTGGTGGTGACAGATTTTAAGCTGGCCAAATCTTCAACAACACTTTTGTGTCTAGGCTTCTCAGTCCATACTTGAGAATCATCGTTTAATGGATTCCAAGAATGAATGGACTCGTCGTCAACAGCATTGGAATTTTTGTTCTTAGATATTGAAGGTGAAAGAAGTGTGTTGTCTTGTTTGTTAGTTTCAGAGTGTGTGAAGTTAGAAATAGTAATACCCTCATATAGTGGGTCGTGGTAGTCCAATTGTTCGTCAATTGTAACATCCACTTCACCAACAGTACCTTGTTTTTGAAGAGTCGGTCTTCTTTGTAATCCGTGCTTCGGACAATTATAATTTGAGCCTTCATTGTCAAATTTCCAAGACTCAAAATTAGAAGAGTCTAGATTGGTGTTGTTTGTATTTGATCTTTCAATTTCAGAACGTGATGCAGTTGTATTATTAGGATTAGAATGGGACATTCTTTCGAAATTGACAAGATCAGAGTACGAATAAAACGATATGGACTTCCTTGGTGAAAATTCCGCTTCACTACTGTTCAAACCAGAAGCTAATTTAGAGTTGTTGGTATCCTGCAGTTGATTTGATTCCTGATTGGCCGGAAAATTATTATTATTATTCAAACCACATAAACAGACATTGCTGTTGATATTATTATTGTTGTTATTATTATTATTGTTGAGAACCGAAGTTGAAGAGTCTGTTAATACCAGTGGACGTGAACCAATTAATCTTGTTGAAGAAGAATTACTGTACTTTCTGGTAATCGAGAGTTTTGGAGAAGAAGGTAAAGAGTTTTGGTTCGACGTGCATCTGGTACATGTTCTCAACAAGCCAACAGAGGCCTTTCTATGAGGAACCTGGACGACGTCAATGTTGTCAAAATCATTGTTAGCAATCAATTCCACAGTGGAGTCCAAAATTGGTGAGGTGTAGTTTTCACTTGCTAGGTGTCGTGGATGATCGAAGGAAAGATTGAGAGCTGGAATATCTCTTGGCGAAGAGACAGAAGGGGAAGAGAGCTCGCTCAACCCGGACTCACTCACTTGCACGTTACGTTCGAAGATATCCGCTTGACTTGCTGTTCTCGAAGGCAGCTTAGTTAAAAAGCCGTTGGAGGTCCAGCTTCGGTTGATGTGTGGCATAAACCCCCGTTCTCTGGTCTCTCCTCCCGTGTCAGCTCTTGGCCTTCTGCCCTTGCCCTCTGCATTGGCTTTGGCGCTGGCTTGCTTGAGCTCCTTAGGCGGGGGCGCTTGTTGTTCTGTAGATGGCGATTGCGTGCGTTCTGAGACCATCAGCTTCTTAAATGATTGTGTCAATGTCATAGGACTAATAGTTCAATTTGTCAATGTAACTGTTCGCTTAATCTGTACTGTAGACCTGTTTGCAACTGGTCAATGTGGAGAAAGATAATATATCAAAGTTGGAAGCTTCCTTTGGGGTCCATAGAACCTTTCTTTTTTTTTTATCGAGTGATTACAGCGAGGAAGTAGAAATGGACATAAATTGTAATGTGATTGTGTGAAACCGCCCATCAGAACAGCTGCTCTACGTGGCACTGTACCAAAGTACTCCGATTGAAGAGAAGTGGGTGCAGGCTTTATGATGATGTAGAAAAATACGAGGGGAAGTAAGCCCATACCAGTGTAACTTGATTATAACAAAATAATGTGGGGTAAAAATAACAAAATATGCCTTTATGGGTGTCATTGTGATGCTAGGAAGCATACTTAAAAGGTGATCCCATTCTGCTTTATTCAGTGCAATGAAGTTTTTGATCACCAGAATTTCAGTATTGCGATTTGAAACAAAATCAAAACAAACATCAAAAACCGTCGCTTTTAGTAAATAAGGGAAAAATTATATAAAGTTGTATATGGGTTTATAGGTCAAGATATATCTAAATTGTGAGATTCAGTAGGTACGAATGTCCTCGCAGCCAAGAACAGGTACCTCGCACGTCATATCGACGTTGCAAAAGGAAATTGATGATCTAAAGGGAAATCTGATAGAAACAAAGGCCACGTTAACAGAAACGAAGCAGAAATACTCGATCCTTCAAAAGAGAAACGAGACTATGGTGGAGCAGCTCAGTAATGCAAAGCACCAGGCTGAAATGTCGGAAGCAATGCTTAAAAGAAAGGAGAGACGTGTACAGGACCTTGAGAATCAGGTAACAGACTCCATTTCCAATTACGACTCTATGAAATTTGACTACGATAAGTTGAAAGCAACCGTTTTGTCATTCAACAACGACAGAATGCACTTTGAGGCAGAAAATGAACGACTCAACTCTGCTTACCAAATGATTCTGAACTCATTCAAGCAATATAAACTCAACATGAGTGCCAAAGTGGACGAGTTAAGTCGACAATTACCAAATTTCATCAACGAGCGTGAACGCCAGCTTAATGAAAACATCAGCTTGATAAAATCCCAAGAGCCTTCACTTTCATCTTCGCATAACCTCTGTGTCACAAATTCTAAGAGATTAGAGCAGTTGTATGCCAAAAAATATGAAAAGGTTAATGAATCACTAATTCTGTTGGCCACGTCAACAAAACAGCATGGTGAATCCACATCCATAATTTTGCAGGATTGCGAAGACATATTAAAAAAGCTAAATAGAAATGAGGACATCATTCTGAAAATCGAAAACGAAACCAACGGCCCACTGGCCGACATTGAAAGGATGGAGGAGTTTAAGAAGATGAAAAACATTTCAATCTTAACGGATTCCACAAATGTCATTAATAATATTAAACTAGAGGACAACATCACAAAGACAAACAAAGTTGATACGCCATTAGAGATATCCAAAAACCGTGGTAAAAATAGCAGACAGGTATCCGAAAGATGTAACAATGACGAAAGCGTTAACAATAATAACAGTAATAACAATACTCACAGCAATAAGAGATCCAATAATGTCAGCAAAGGTAATCATAGAAATAAAAGGAGCTCAAGATCTTTGTCAAATAATAGCACCAATGATCAGCCTAATTCTAGAAATTCTTCTGGTAACAATCCCGACGCCAGATCATCTAAAAAATCTTTTAACAATAATGAATACATCAATAATAGACAAAGAAATCATTACAAAAGATCCAGCATTCAGTTCGAATAGTTAATCAATTGTGTTTAAATAGCTATTCGAAATTTCCTTAATTCTATATACATTTTCATAGGTTTTTTTTACTTTCAGTGGTAATAATAATAGAAATTATAAGTGATATAAGTGATCATTAATTATGGTAAATAAAGTTTAGAACAAACCTTCAATTTCACCCTTATCGTTAACTTCGACATTCATGAAACCACACTTAGTAGCTAAACCAGGAATAGTCATAATGTTATCAGCCAATGCATACAAGTAACCGGCACCGATACTTGCCTTGATGTCTTTAATTGGGAATTCGAAACCAGTTGGGACACCCTTCAAGCTTTGGTCGTGTGACAAAGAGTATTGAGTCTTAGCAATACAAATTGGTAATTTGTCGAAACCTTGAGCGGTATATTCAGCAATCTTGGTCTTGGCAACATCGGAGAAGGAAATGGAACCAGCACCATACATTTCCTTGGCGATCTTTTCAATTCTTTGTTCAATGGTACCTTCCAAATCGTAAAGGTAGTGGAATTTTTCGTTTTGAGGTTGTTCTGGGTAGTCCTTGTTAGAACACTTAATGACACCTTCAGCAAGAGCTCTGGCACCTTCACCACCTTCTTCCCAATGGTTGGAAACAATGGCATCAGTTGCACCAGCTTCCAAAGCAGCCTTTCTAATAACTTCATGTTCAGCATCAGAGTCAGATGAGAACTTGTTGATAGCAACAATAACAGGAACGTCGTAAGCTCTAGCATTTTGAATATGCTTTTGCAAGTTAGCGCAACCCTTAGCAAGCATTTCAACGTTTTCAGAAGTGTATTCGAATGGCAATGGAACACCTGGTTTGACTGGGGCACCACCACCGTGAACCTTCAAAGCTCTAACAGTGGCAACAATAACAATGACATCAGGAGCCAAACCGGAGTTACGACACTTGATGTTAAGGAAACGTTCACCACCCATGGTGAAATCAAAACCAGCTTCGGTGACAACGTAACCAGCTTGTTCCTTTTCTTCAGCGTCTGAGGCATTGGCAGGAACACCGGCCAACTTCAAGGCCATCTTATCAGCAAGAACAGAGGAAGCACCAATGGAAATGTTAGCAAAAGGACCAGCGTGAACAAAAACTGGAGTACCTTCAAGAGTTTGCATCAAGTTTGGCTTGATTGCATCCTTCATAATAGCAGTAAGAGCACCAGCACAACCAAGGTCTTCACAAGTGATTGGTTCACCAGCCTTGGAAGAAGCAACAACAATCTTACCAAATCTTTCTCTCATGTCCTTCAAAGAGGTACAAAGAGCCAAGATAGCCATAACTTCAGAAGCAACGGTAATATCAAAACCGGTCTTTCTAATGAGACCCTTTTCAGTTGGAGCTTCGTTGATGGTGACACCTCTCAAGGATCTGTCGTTCAAATCCAAGACTCTCTTCCAGGTAATGGTTTGTGGGTCGACGTCCAATCTAACGAACTTGGAGATTTGTTCTTGGGTCCATTCGTTAGATTTAGCAACATCCAAACCAAGCTTCTTGGCTCTGTAAGTCAAACCAATTGGGATGTCTCTGGTACCGTCCTTCTTGACAGGACAGAGTCTCTTCCATAAGCCGACATCGTTTTGAGTGGCTTCGTGGAACATTCTGGTGTCCAAGGCAGCGGCAACAAGGTTGTTGGCCATGCCGACAGCATGGATATCACCAGTGATATGCATGTTGAATTCGTCCATTGGAATGACTTGAGCGTAACCACCACCGGCAGCACCACCCTTAACACCGAAGGTTGGACCCATGGAAGGTTGTCTGACGTTGGCAAAACAGGTCTTACCGAGAACGGCACCCATAGCTTGTGCCAAACCAACAGTGGTGGTGGACTTACCTTCACCCAATGGAGTTGGAGTGATACCAGCAACCAAGACGTACTTTCCGTTCTTTCTGTCAGCAAGTCTGTCAAGGACATCTAACTTAACCTTGGCTTTGTATGACCCATAAGGTTCAATTTCAGCATCAACAATACCTGATTCCTTAGCGACATCTGTGATGTGCTTAGGAACTTGGTTACGTGAAATTTCGTAATCAGATGGTACTGGCTTTAATAAATCGAGCTTAAGTCTCTTGAATTGAGGCATCTTAATAGCTTTCATATCACTTAAGGAGAAAGCGTGTATAAGCTGTGGGCGAAGTCTCGTTTCTTTATTTAATTTTTCAATTGGCACATGGAAAATTTTTCTTTATTCTGACTTGTTGATAAAAAAGTTAAATTTTTTTGATCAGATCTAAAAATCCGAAGTCAACTAATCACGTGATATACTAATTTTTGACTTCTGTTTTTTGCGGACATGTATCTCCGAAACATTTGATTACGTAATATTTTTTATTCTATCAACACGGAGTACATCCGTACACTACGACTTATCCATTTGTCGTGGGCTCATTGAAGGGCAAATGAATTTTACAGCTGAGCTGACAACACACTCTTTCTACTTTTATTAATACTATAGCATACAGGAAGTAGAGCCCAATGATGCCAAATGGGTGGTTTTGTTGCACCAAATGCCATAATTTATGTAGGAATGTCTATGAAATTGAGTGGGGCTTGAAAGCGGGCGTGTATAACAATTGGCAGTAATGCATACTTATTTAATGAAACCTGTTGCATATGTGGCAACAACAGTATTTTGGGGTTAGAATAAAGAAGGTGCACTGAGTGATTCAACAAGAATACAAAAGGTTCAACTTTAAGCTCACAGGTTCACATCGACAGCACCAATGCAGATGCTTGAACAATACATAGGATAGAGAGCCCATATTCAATGGCTAAAAGCATATGATTTAGTCAGCTCAGCCAGGTCTCAGAACTCTTAAACATGTGTCCGCTGATGGTTACCCAGCATCTGCTGTGCATAATTTAAGCAGAAAGCAGACCTTACTTTCAAATGAGCTCCTTAGTAATTGTGATTACGTAATCACTTTATTAGCGAGAAGAAGAGAGAGGGTGATAATGTTACGTAAGCGTTGCTTTCCACTATAAAATGAGATTTCCCTTACTCCGATGACCGATACCATCATCGAGATCTTTTGCTGGAGAAGAGAATCGAAATGGCAAAGGCTATAATTCAAGCATTGCGCAAGTTCACACCGTGTGACGTCTCAGACGCTCTAGTGAAGTTTGGACAACCCTATGGAGGCTATTTGCCAAATTTGAACAGATATTCGAAAAACGACAAGTCGGTTCCTATGGTGGGTAAGGCGTATACAGTTTTGTTTGCGCCAAAGGACGACCCGAGAGAGGCCTTAAAAGGTGGGTACATTGACGAGTTGCCAGAAGACTCGATCTTGGTAGTCGCCACAACATTGAATCTACAAAAGCTGGACGCACCGTTCACAAAGTTGTCAAGCGCTCTTTACGGAGGATTGATGTCAACAAGAGCACAGTTTTTGAATTCTAATGGGACTGTTGTGTTTGGGAGAATTAGGGACATCGATGAACATTTGGAATTGAAAAGAGATGTCTTTTCGTATGGCCTGGGATCTTCTGCGCATGGTCCGGTTGTGAAAATGGTAGCAATCAACGAACCTGTGGAGATACTAGTGGATAGTTATCCAGAGCCAAGAAAAGAAGTCATTGCTCCCGGTGATCTTATCATTGGTGACGACAATGGCATTGTTAGAATTGATCAGACTCAGGATCTTGATAAGCTGTTGGAGTACATTCCGAAGAGAGTTGCAGCGGATACTTTAGTCAAACAAGATATCACAAACGGAGAAAAGTGTACTCCTGCTCAAAAAAAGAGAAGAGAGGGACTTTAGTTTTGATTATATCAACCCCAGACGGCGTTGGATTTATGTATAAACTACAAGGATACAGAAGTAAGAAAAATTTTTCTGAACTTTCCCTGATAATAAATAACAATTTTATAAAATCAAGTAGGCAATTTATAGTCAGTCACCGCATTTCTTTGATTGAATACTATTAATATGGTTGTTGATACTACTTACTATGACTTGCTACAAGTTTCGACAACGGCCACCAGCTTAGAAATTAAAAAATCATACAGGAAATTGGCGATTAAGTACCATCCTGATAAAAATCCTGGGAATGATGAAGCTGCAGAGACATTCAAAAACATCAGTGAAGCCTATCAGATACTATCAGATGAAGCCTTGAGAAAAAAGTACGATAACCATGGTATTCAAGAGAGTGGACAAGGTGAACCATTTGATCCTGAGGAGTTTTTTGAAATGATATTTGGTGGGAAGGCCTTCGTTGATTGGATTGGTGAGATGACTTTATTAAAAAACCTCAACAAGGAGATGGAAATGCAGGCCAATGAAGATGGTCAAGTAGAGGGAGGCGAGATAAAAGATTCAAATAAGTTGCTAGGTGATGAACATTTAAATGATCTGTCGATTGAGGAGCAAAACAAGAAACTACAAGATGAAGCTAAGCAGAAACTAGAGCAAGAACGTAAGAAAGTAGAATTGGAACAAGAGCAGCATCGTGAAGAGATACAACAACAGCTAACTAAAAATTTGATAGAAAGGCTATCATTATATACAGAAACTGATAAATCTGATGATGTGGTTGCTTCTTTCAAAGAAAAGTTTAGGATTGAAGCCGAGAGTATGAAAATGGAATCTTTTGGTTTGGAACTATTACATACTATTGGTAGTATATATTGCAGTAAAGCGAACAACTTTCTAAAATCTGAATCATCTTTTCTAGGTGTTGGTGGTTGGTTTGGAAAGATCAAAGAGAAGGGGAGGATTATTAAGGATACATATAATACTATAAGTGCTGCCCTTGATGCACAAAAGACTCTTCAACAACTAACAGAGATGAATGAAATAGTAGAAAAGGCGTCCTCTGGTGAAAATAAAGAACAAGCTGAAGATGGCGAAAATGTTGAAACGAAGGAACAACAAACTGAAGAAGTTACCGAACGACAAAGCACTAAGGAGACTTCGACAAAAACTGATGAGTCTGATCATTTGTTAAATACTGATGCCAAGTCTAAAATTCACACTAGCGATAAATCAAATACTGCGACTGAAGCTGAAAAGGAGAAGCCTGTTATCCCAACTGCTGAGGAAGTTGCAGAATTAGAGAAGCTATTGATGGGTAAAATTCTGGCTGCTGCATGGAGGGGATCACATATGGAAGTGTCATCAAATTTGCGTCAAGTAGTTTCAAACGTCTTGTATGATAATGAAGCAACGTTACAAAAGCGCATTGAAAGGGCTAATGCACTTAAATTAATCGGAGGAGTTTTCAAATCTGTTGAAAGATCTCAATGGGAAGCAGAAGAAGCGCGTTTATTTGAAGAGCTTGTTGCTGAGGCATCTTCAAAGAAGCATAAGAAATGAATTTCACAACAGCCGAAATTTCTTGTACTTCTGATACATCTTTTCAATTCTTTGTATATTTTATGTACAAGATTATAACATATATAAATCATATAATATAATACTATTACTAGTTTTCAACAGAATAGTAAACCTTTCTCAAGTCAACAACCTTCTTACCTCTTTCAAGGGCAATTTGCTCCACTGTCTTCTGCTTCAAAAGTGCCTCCATAGTACATTTAACAACATTCATCTTGTTTCTTGACCGGTAAACAGATGCAGATAAATCTTTGATACCAGCACATTGTGCCAACTCAAAAACCATTGGATTACATCTTAAACCAGAACCTGGTGGTGCAGATCTCAAATGAACAACTGAAGCACCATATTTATGTTCAATATTACCGTAAACTGTTCTGTCTTCTAATCTTGGAACCTTGACAAGGTTCTTAACAGCTGCCCAGTGTGCTTTCAAGATAGCTGTACGAGGTTCCTCGGGATCTTTACCTTCACCAATTCCTAGCATGCCTTTACCATCACCGGCACACACTAATGCATAGAAGGAGTTAATCTTACCTTTGGAAGTTTGGTTTCTGACTGTTTTGAGAATTAAGGTTTTAACTTTCAACCCCATGATGTACCTTTCATCGAATCCAGATGCCAATGACAATTTCTTTGCCAATTCACCTAATTCTGACCGCTTTTCATTGCTACTCAAATCAAGAATCTGGTTTTCTGGGATATCCTGTCTGTTTGGTTGATTGATTTGTAAATGTGAGTTTGGTTGGTAAGCTTGATGGTCAAAATATGAATCTTTTTTTGTGAAATCTGTTAAATAATGAGGTGCAAACTGTATTGGGTTGATCTGTCTGTTGGACCAATGCTTAGGATTAATATGTGTCTCTGCTTCTAGAATTGATTCAACAACTTCTGGTGAGTAGTAGTTCAAAAGGTATTGCATATGTGCAAGCTTCTTTGGATCATTTTGGACATCAGCTACCTTTTGCAAGTTTCTACAAAAAGTGGAAAACATTCTCCTACGAACAACGTTCATTCTGTCTTCTGTGACTCCTTTTAACGCTGTATAGTTGTGTTTGATACTACTCCAATGTTAATGAATGGAAAAAAATTTCCACTGAAAATTTTGGAGCGTCGACCAACTAGGAAAAGCTCGCTCAGCAATAGGTTTGGAGTTTGAAACTGTTAGTCTTAAGATATAAAATGTAGGTTATTTACAAGTGTATTAAATAGCTAAGAGGCATTAAAGCTTCATTGGTGGTAAAACAGGTTGCGGAAGAGTCTTGATTGGCGTTTCACCAATTAAAACCGGTGAAATGGCATTGTGCAACCCATCAACTTGCAGTTGTGCATTGCTGTTCAAAGAATTGGCAACAACTTGAGCGTTGACCTTCAACTGAGAAGTCTTATAGTTCTTAGAGGCATCAAATACAATCTCAGGTCTCTTACCTAGAACCACGGACGCAAAGGTCGACTGGACTTCTGCTTCAGGAATGAACGAAAGGCTGTTGATTTTGGCATGATGTCTCATCAAATTGGATGGTAGTGTGGTGTTGGCAAATGGGTACAATTGTGCGTTGAAAGGAGCATATTGGAAACCCGACTTTGCATCATCAGTCAACTTGAATCCCCTCTTTAAAGTAATCTGTTCCAGGGCTCTCAAAACTCTCGACTTTGTGTCGTAGCCTAGCTTGTCCTTGGACAACTCTAACTCAACCTTGTTGACTGAAATTGGCTCGTACGATTGTGAAAAGTAGAATTTTGCAAATGGGCTTGCTTGTACGGCATACTTTGGCTCGTGCTTCAAAAGAGAAGCAGCAAACTCGTTGGCAATAATATGTTTGGAGGTCAACACCAAGTCGGCGCTGCTATTTACCTTTCTCCTGATAAAGCTGGCCTTAACCTTAGCTTCATTAGCAAAGCTTTCACCTTTGGCATTCAATGGCTTGGCTTTCTTTTTGGTTTCTGGGTTTCTAAAACGATCATACTGTGAGACAGTTCTTGGTCCATTGTTTGCTCTTCTGTTAGATCTTGCATCTCTTCTGTGCTCTTTTTGTGAACTGTTTGCACGATACTTTCTTTCACTCTTGCCTTCACGTTGCTTGAATTCCCTTTTGTGGTTCTTTTTGAATGGTTTCTTGCCTGTCTTTACAGCACCGGTTGCTACCTTAGTAGAACTCTCTGCTGCAGGTGCTGCCGGTGCTGCCTTGTTCAAGCTGGCAAGCTTCGACATAAGCTGTTCCATGTTCCTGGATGCAGCGTAGCCTCTGATTGCTCTCAAGTTGGCCAACATCTTTGAGTAACAACTATCTTTCTTGAAGCTGGAAGTCGATGAAAGCTAGAAAAAAATTTTTGTGAAGTAATTCTCCAATGTTAAAGCACCATATTGTAAAAAAGTAGCTCCTCTTAGAAGAAACTGAGTAATTAAAGGCTGGTCAATGACTTCTTCAGTTGAAGGGCTTTAGTAAATTGAAAAAGCGCTTCAATACCATGCATTTTAGGTTAGAATCTTTATTGTTACCTGTATTATCAACATAATAGCGTTTAAACATTGGGGCTTTCACCGTTTAGAAAAGGCCACTGCCATTTGTTTCAATTATACCAAAAACTGAACTTATATTTCAGTATCGTGGATCTTATTTAATGTAGATATTAAATTCTAACTAATGCATTAATTTCATATAAAACCATGTCTTGGCAACTAGCAGTAAACACAATAAGAAAGCAACAAATACTATAATGATGTTATACACACCAAGTATGCTTTTACAATACTTCGAACAACTTTAAAGCTATTCCTGCATCCGTCTTATGAGCGTTTTCGGCTAAAAAGTCATTTCCCGACTGGTACTAGTAGAACAGGCACAGAAATCATATTAGTGAAAAGCGCTGAATGTGTTTTAGCTGTTAAATGGCTTCACAGCTTTGGATCTAAACGTATTCGTTTTTGCCACAGATGCATTTAGTATATGTAGCATTGTGATTTTGAAAACCGTTAACGCTGTTGGTGGAAAAATAACAAAAATAAAATTTTCGTCTAATATGAAGTTTCTATTTCTCTTACTATTGATGACAAATCATCCATCTCTGGGATGTCTCTGTTACTAGTAGATTCTTACGACTCCTTCACCTTTAATCTAAAAAATTTAATTGAATCATCCACTAATGCACACACAATTACTGTCCATAACGACTCGTACATCCTCCCAAGAGATTCACACGATCTGGATACGCTAATCCACAATGTGGATGCGATTGTTATCGGCCCGGGACCAGGATCTCCTGAGAATGAAGAAGACATCGGCATTATCCCATATATATATCAAAACTACCCTGCGAAGCCAATTCTCGGAATTTGTCTCGGATTTCAGACCTTGTGTCTGCACAACGGCTGTTCAATGGGGTACTTGAAAGATCCAATTCACGGGCAAGTTCATAAAATTGAGATTTTGGACCACCATGACCTGTTCAAGAACTTCCCTAATGCCTTTGAGTCGGTTAGATACCACTCCATATTTATAAATACCCCACAAGACCCTGAAATCAGTATAAAGCCGCTTGCATTCCATAATGACAACGGTCATCGGACGATGATGGCAGCCAGACACGTCAGCAAACCGCATTTTGGTGTTCAGTACCATCCTGAATCCATTTGCTCTACTTGGGGAGAGCAGTTGATAAAGAACTTTTGGGCACTTTGCGACATTGAACACGCAGGCTCTGACAAAACGCTCAGAAAAGACAACCATGTTGTAAGAAACACACCCTATATTGATTCATTTGAACCAGCTTTTGAATTTGATTTACAATTCAAAAAAATGAATGTTAAACCTAACTTCACTGTTCTAGACTTATGTGATTCAATTAAGAGTCTAAACCATGACATTTTGCTTCTTAATTCTGCTTTTGCACCAGGTATGTGGTCTTTCATTGGTCTGCCTATTATTGGTGAGTCAGACGTGATAACTCATTCAACAGAATCTCCGGAAAACATTATTCTTTCCAAGTGGAAATCTAATAATAATTGTACAACCGAAAATGTTAATGATCCTTTTAAATACATCGCAGATTACATGTCAAAAAGGTACTACGTCCCAGGAGTCAACGATCCAACTCTCAAGTCCTGTCCTTTTGTTGGCGGTTTGGTCGGCTATATTTCCTACGAAGAAGGCCAATATATTCAACATGAGAAACTTAAGAAATTAACTAGATCAAATATTGATGATACAAAGTTATGTTTCATTGAAAGATTTATTGCAATAAGAGAAAACCAAGAAGCATACATTGTTTCAATAAAAAAAAACGATTCGGTATTCATTAACGATCTTCATTCAACCCTATCATCAATAAACTCACCAAGTGCATGTTCTAATGTTAATTTGACAAATGTCACTATCTGCACACCTAATAAGGAACAATACTTTGAAGCATTCAAGAAAGCACAGACTTACTTCAAATCTGGTGATTCATACGAACTTTGTCTAACCTCTCCTACAACGTTGCACTTTCCAAAAGATAACAATACTTCATCATGGGATCTCTACAAGGCTCTTGTCAAAAAAAATCCTTCTCCCTATTCAGCATTTTTAGATTTCCAAACCTCAAATTTGTTGTCCACTTCACCTGAAAGGTTCATTTCCTGGAATCCAAAGTCGTGCCAAATGAGACCTATCAAAGGTACTTTGAGAAAAGCGCCTGGAATTGATATTCACGAGGCTACCAGAAGATTAAAGATTCCAAAAGAAATGGGCGAAAACCTAATGATTGTAGATCTTATAAGACATGATCTATTTACTTTACTGGAAAAAGTTAGTGTTGAAAAACTCATGACGGTGGAAGAATACCAAACTATTTTTCAGTTAGTATCCGTTATTGACGGTTATTTTGACAAGGAATTGAAATTCAAAGGTATTGACGTTTTAGCACATTGTTTACCTCCTGGATCAATGACTGGAGCACCAAAAAAAAGATCTGTAGAGCTACTTCATGATTTGGAAGGCTATGAAAGAAGGGGCTTATACTCAGGTGTGTGTGGTTATTACTCTGTAAACGATTTTGCTGATTGGAGTGTTATTATTAGATCTCTTTTCAGCTACCAAGATGACCTTTTGAATGAAAATGGTGGAAGAATTTACAGATGTGGTGCTGGTGGTGCTTTAACCATTCTAAGTACTAACGAAGGTGAATGGGACGAAATGTTTGTCAAGTTTGACAGTGTTTTACAGCTGTTTAAATAAAAGATAATTTTGGATCGCATTATAAAAGTTCATATACATGTATATAAAAGTAAAACGAAATAATACTATTAATATTAATTTTCTAATTGCACACGCTTTCTATTATAAAGAGATCCACCCTTCATATGGTGTACTACCTTTTGATTTTTTCCATTTTGACAATAATCACTATCACTGCTCGCATCAGCTTGACCCCAACCACCACCACCAGGAGTTTTGATAACAATTCTTTCGCCTAATTTGATGTTAACAGTAGCTCTTCCCCCAATACTACAAACACGATCTTTGCCATTTTCCAGTTTTCGAATCCAAAGGTTAACACCCCTTTCACCATCTTGACCACCATGCATACCATGGGGTGCAATCACTCTTCTTTCTGACAAAATAGATGCAGTAACAGCTTCTCTAAATTCGATGTCCCTCACTACACCATTTCCACCTTTGAATTTTCCATCCCCACCAGATCCTGATCTAAAGGAAAATTCACGTAGTATGACAGGATATCTTTTCTCAAACACTTCAACATCAGTAATTCTAGTGTTTGTCATATTTGTATGAACACCAGAAGCACCATTCCAAGAACCAGAAGCACCATGACCACCTGCGATTGTTTCGTAATACCCAAATCCGGTAACATAATTTCCATTTTCATCATTACCACCACTACCAAATGTAAAATTGTTGCAGCAACCTTGTGAGTCGGCCATAATATTGAAGGTCTTCAAAATTGTATCGGTAATTCTTTGAGAAGTACAAACATTCCCACCAACAACTGCAGAACCATTGTCAGGAGAAATTAAACTCGATTTTGGTAACTTGACAACAATTGGGCGCAAGCAACCTTGGTTCAAAGGAATATCTTCATCAACCATACACCGAAGACAGTATATGATTGCAGAATAAGTGATTGCTGTTGGGGCATTGAAGTTATTGAAAGTTTGGCATGATGTCCCAGCAAAATCAAATACGACTTGCGCACTATCTTGCTCTTTATAAACATGCAGAGATATTTGCGAACCGTCGTCCATGTAATCTGTAGATCTTAGTTCTCTATCAGAATAATCATCTAGCAACTGATGAATCATTTTAGTAACAGTATTGGCAGCATTATCTTGAATTGCTTTCATATATGTATTGATGGTCTTTAAACCAAACTCATCAACTAACTGGGCAATCAACTGGATACCCTTTTGGTTAGCGGCAAGTTGTGCCTTCAAATCGGATATATTATCTGACAATCTTCTTGTACCTGAACAATGTGGATACTGGGCAGGTTCATGCAACAACTTCTCAATCATCTTTTCTTCTTGAAACTTATTGTCTTTGACAAGATATTCAGAATAAATTGCAGCTCCTTCCTGCCAAAGTTCAGTGGAGTGTGGCGGCATTGAACCCGGTAATAAACCACCAATATCTGCATGATGGGCTCTTGACGCAACGTAAAATATGATTTCATCTCCCTCGAAAGCTGGAGTTATGACAGTGATGTCAGGTAAATGGGTTCCTCCTGCAGACGGGTGATTGGTGACAAGTGAGTCCCCTGGCTTTAATTCCCCTTTACGTAATTTAGCTTGCTTTGCCACACATGCTGACATAGACCCAAGATGGACAGGCAAGTGTGGTGCATTTGCAACTAAATTACCCTCTTTATCAAACAAAGCACAAGAAAAATCCAAACGCTCTTTAACATTGACACTAACAGATGTTTTTTGTAAAGATGCTCCCATTTGTTCAGCTATATCCATGAATCTATGACCAAAAATTGAAAGTAAAACTGGTTCAATTTTGCTTCTGGCACTATTAGCATTGTTTTTTGGCTTTATGTTGATTTGTTCATTTGATTTTACTTTCTCAATGAAAAGATGGGTTTTCAAAACGGTTGCCATATGAGTTGGTGGGACCACATTTGTTTGAGTACCATCAGCTATGATAGTTGGACCTGATATGACTGTCCCAACATCTAAATCCTCTAAGCAATAAACAGGAGTTTGCAGCTCTCTCAACTCTTCATTCACCTTCCAAAATACTGACTTGGTTAACCTTATCTTATTTTTATGTGGATCGTGAAAACCTTTGGTTCTATTCAGCTCTTCGATTTGTGACTCGATTGTTTCTTCACATCTTTGCATGGCCTTACCAGATGCCCTTACTCTAACATCATCAACAATAATGGACCTGTTTTCAAACAAAAACCCAAACTCCCGTTTATGTATTTCTTCAAAAGTTTGAACAAAAGTTTTATTTGTTTCTCTTGGAGTCATTAACCCAGATTCAGTTCCCTCAAATCTCAAATTCAAAAACTCTTCATATGTTACATCCTTTTCTTTGATTCCCTGTTTCACTAAAGCTGTAAAACATTGCGTTTTCAACTTCTCTAGTCTTCGATTCAACTCCGTTAAATTTTCCTCTTTGTATTGCACAGCACAAGGTTCTTGGTTATCTTGAACAACGTCTGCTAGTGCCATTCCATAAGCAGATAGAACGGAAGAATATTTGTGGATGAGAATGGTGTCAATTCCTAATAATTCTGCAACATGAATAGCACATTGACCGCCAGCACCACCAAACGAAACCAATCTATGATCAGAAATTACATGGCCTTTTGCCTCGGTCAATTGGCGAATTGGTCTAGCCATATTTTCACAAGCGACCTCAAAAAAGCCATAAGCAATTTCTTGTGGGGATTTATCATCTAAATCGCAATGAGCAGCATTAATGATATTAGACAACTTGAGAAACTTCTGCTCCGTAATGATTTCATCCAAGGATTCATCTTCATTTGGACCAAAAATTTTAGGAAAAAAGTCAACAACTATCCTTCCCAATAGCAAATTAGCATCAGTAACTGTTAATGGTCCGCCTTTTCTATAACAGGCTGGGCCAGGATGAGAGGAAGCACTTTCTGGGCCAACCTGCATTAAGCCATTTTTAAATTGTAAAACAGATCCACCACCAGCAGCAACTGTATTTATATCCAACTGAGGGGATTGGATGGTAACTCCAGCTGTTGTCGTTTCAAAAACGTGATCGAATTTTCCGTCACTATATCTAGATACATCGGTTGATGTACCTCCCATATCAAATCCTACTAATGGAATTGGGTTTTTTGGATTGAAACAGGTTCTGGAATATCCAACAACACCACCAGCTGGGCCCGATAAAATGGCCTTTAAGCCGGAAAATGAGGAAGCGTCTACTAATCCACCATCACTTTGCATGAATTGACATTTAACCCCGCAGTCATTATTCTTGCTAAATAGACCATATTTCAAACCCTTTTGAAAACTTTCTAAATAATTCTTTATTTCTGGTGTTAGGTATGCGTTTGCAACACATGAATTTGCTCTGTTAACATATTTAATCATGGGGTTTGTATCTGAACTTAAAAAGACATGTTTAAACCCGATTTCCCTTGCGATTTCACCAACAATCTGTTCATGATCTGGAAACGTGTATGAATGAATCAAACAAATTGCAATTGACTTAATGCCGGTACCATATAACAATTCCAACATTTGTCTTACTTCAAATTTGTTGACTCCCTTTAAAATTCGAACCGTTTCGCCAGAGACACCTTTCACTAAGGATTCATCTTCATTGATTTCACTTTTTCTATTCAATGGATCTTCGACATAATCCTCAAGTGTAACTCTTTCATCAATTTCAACGACTTTTCCATAAAGTTTGTCAGGTCTTGAGATCGATAAATCAAAAATGTTTGGTCTTGATTGGTTACCAATTGCCAGAACATCTTTAAATCCCTTTGTTGTAATCAATGCACAAGAGGAGCCTTTTCTTTCTAATAATGCATTTGTGGCAACTGTGGTTCCCAATCTTAGTGACTCGATATCAGAAGTGTCCAATGGAACACCTCTAGGATACTCTTTGCCCGTGAAGTGAATAAGCATTCTTCTGATAGCTTCCAAATTTGAATCCTCATAGTTATTTGGATCCACTGATAGTAGTTTGATAATATGATCATCCTTTTGTAGTCCCGATCCTGAATTTCCAACACAATCCGTGAATGTGCCACCACGCTGTTAGATTGCAAATTTGTTAGTAATGAAAGGCTGCCAAAGTAGGATAACATTTCTAAAACATACATCTATTGAAATCTTGATACCTGTCATGATTCGCAAATAATTGACAGCTAATCAAGAGGTTACAATTACAAAAGATTATCAAGTCAAGAAAAAAAATGAAACTGAAAAATTATGGCTTTGTGATAAAAAAGATTATAAGTTAATGATAGTTGAACCAATCAGCAGCATTAAAGCTTGTGGACCTTTCCAACCACGTGTTTTTCCCTTTCAGAAACAGTGATATTATTATCCCCCTTGCTGTGTTTAGCTTTGTTTTGCTCCTTTCTCTTGATAGATTGTATTTCGATACGTTTGGTATCTCTGTCGTTCTTGATAGCTTGTGGAAGATGTCTGTGACGAGAAATCCTACGGATTTCAGGCATATTGGCGTATCTAGCTTTTAACTTAGCATCATATTCCTCCTTAGCACGCATCTTTGAGGACTTTGGTGCAGATCTTTCGTTGGCCTTGGTTCTCCAAATACGAACATTACCGTCGTCAGAACCTGAGAAAATATACTTTGAATCCATCGAAAATTTGGAGATAAAAACACGCTGCATACGTTTAGTGTGGTAAACATCTCGTGAGTGACCATGGTTTGCTTTGAAAATTCTGATGGTTCTGTCGTAAGATCCTGTAACAATTTCTTTACCAGTTGGAGCAAAATCGACATCCATAACCGCAGAAACATGATCCTTGAAGATGTTAAGAGAGTAGTCCATTTTTCGCATATCCCAGAGATAAGCATTTTGGTCTTCATTGGCAGTAGCAAATATATATGCCTCCATTGGATTCCAGGAAATGGCATTGTTTCTCATGCTGGTCTTGATCTTTTGAGTTGGGGAGTTTGTTCTGATATCGTATAAAATTAATGAGTTGTCTGAACCCGCCGAGGCCAGAACTGACGTTTCAGTTTTGTTGAATTGAACAGTTGTAACATCGTCGGCACCCCAGGATAAGTCTGAGATTGGTCTATTCCTATTGACGTCCCATAAGTTGATCTTTGAGCCACCTGTAACAAAGATATCATCCTCGAAGTGATGATCCATGGAAGACAAGGCAAAATCAGTGACGAAGGTCTTTATAAGACCCTTCTTAGACACGTTCTCAGAGTTTACATCCTCCCTGTTATAATCTTGACCATAGTCGCCTTGGTTGCTGACATCCCACAATTTGATAGTCTTATCCACGCCACATGACAACATCTTGTGGTCAGGAGTCACCGAAAGCCCTGTCACCATGCCATAATGACCTTTGAAGGAATATGTTTCATCTCGTGAAGTCACATCCCAATACTTGATGATACCATCGCCAGAACCTGATGCTAGTTTTGCCACTGATCTGAAGTTCTTGGCAATGCAGTAAACTCCATCACGGTGACCGTCACCAAGCTGACCAACAAATGGTTGTGCAAACACTCTTTCTAATTTTGTCGCATTCAGCGCCCTTGTGTATTCTCTGGAACGCTCAAATGGATGCAGTTCAGGGTTCAAGTTTCTTGGCAATGCTAATTCTTGTGTGTTTCTAACAGGAACATATGTATCTGTTGATCTTGAAATTGTTTTAATCTTCATTCTTAATAGTTTTTTCCTTGAATCTCTATTAACCAATTTTAATTATTTTAGGCTCTTTCTTGCTAAGTTCAAATATTATCAGTATCAGCAACGCCTATCACTCTGTATGTTCTTTCTATATCAACGTTCAGATGAATAGAAAAGGATTCTGAAAATTTTTTATATATGATAGAAACGAAAAAAAAAAATTAATTTTTTTTTCTTCACCTCCATCTGATAAAGAAATCTAAAAAGGAAAAATATAACGATGATCAACTGATAAGAGGGGGAGTTAAACATACTCAATATTGAATCTTATGGTCTCCAACGACAGTGTCATATGAAGGTGGTAGAGGTTGATTGGCTGTACCTGCATTAGTGTTGGAGCTGCCCACAGGCTGTTCATGGATATCGTGTTCAGGCGAAGTGCTACTCAGCAGAGGTTCTTCACTAGGATACAAGACCACTGGAGAGGTAGCAATTTGCCCTTCTTCTAGATCTGACAATGGCTGCTGTTGCTGTTGTTGAGCGTCATTGTAAATAATGTAAATGGAATAAATCACGCCTGGAAGATGGCCTGCCATTGAGAGCAAGAGCGAGATGACAAGCTGTGTAGAAAGCCCCGATATAAGGAAAACTGGGAGTGGAGGGAGAATGAAGGCGGACACGACGAGTATAGCGGTTCTTAGAAGCATGGTAGCTGCGTTAGCGGTATTCGATGTTAAGAGGAAGTGGCGTTGATAGCGATAAAAAGGGTAACGTAAAAAAAGACTCTTCGCCCTTGAATTGACAGAGTATGCTCCTAAGATGCAACATACACACCATCAACAGCAGCACCAGCAGCAGGTTAGGAGGTTTTCTTGGGTAAGACGGTTGGTTGCCAACAAACGGGAGGGAGCTCTGGAGACACCGGGGGCAATGAGGATGAACACGAGACCTGTGAAAGCTAAACCAAGCCAGGGGTATGGCTACGAAAATGAGTCTATGTATTCAATGCAACAGATGGACGATGATGCGAGTACGAGAGCCATGATATCCGATCATGAGAGTTGTGACAATGCATACGATGACGACAACGAAGATATTGAATCAAAGGAAGAACACAATGAGGAAGTGGGATATAACGATGAAGAACTTGCTAATGACAAAACGTCAGACGAGATGGACTACAATGTGGAATACGGGCACAGCACGTTTGATGAGACTTTTGACTCGCATTCCCGGTACCCAACGTCAAGCAAATCCACTGCTATAACGTCAATGGCGTCAGCGCCTGTGAATCCCTTGGTGCTATCGAATCAATACCATCAGAATCAACCTACGGTGAATTCTCTTCTAGTAAACCCCGGAGTCGGTGCACCTTCTGTACACTCAATGGTCACTGGTGTCACCAGAAACGATTCGGCTTCTGTGGTCACAATTGCCTCTTCAACAAGAGACTGGAGACGTCGAAGAAGCATTGACACTAATGTCTCTACGAGCGCTCTAGCTCCTGGTAGCATCATCAACGTTGCAACAACGCAACATGAGTCCATCAGAAGTATCTAACACATCATTAACGCTTTTGTTTTCCTTTATTTACATAACTATATATCAGGTATATATTAACGTGACAAATCTCTTATTATCGTTTGATGTTGTTGCAGGAGTAAACAGAAAACAAAAATATATAGATATAAAATGTATATGAGATTTTCTAGGTGACGCTGATCTTCAGACCAGCAGTGAAATCATCTTCGTTGGTCGCCACAGCATGATTTTTGCCCTTGTCTACAACGCTAGTTGAGCTTCGTGAGCTTTTGATTGAGGACAACGAAGTTTTCACTTTGGAAACACTAGAAGCACTAGCATTATCCATTAAAGGTTCGTTATTTGCAACAACGGTCGTCGTCGTTGCTTGCGTGATGATAGGTAAAGCTGGACTTGCTAAAGAAAGTCTCTGAATTGGATTACTGTTTGCTGATGTTGTACCGACAGTTGCAGTTGTTTCTTGAGATGCACGTCTTGAAACCACAATGGAATTAGTCCTACTGTTGAAGTTCACATTGTTGCTTGTGGACGCTGCACGTAAATCTTCAGAGCTTTTCATGGAACCATTATGTAAGATACCTAGCTGTGGTGGTAAGAAACCCGATGTTGTGTTAGTGATACATCTTGTAATTGTTGTTGTTGAATTTGGTGTTCCGGCTTTGTTAGCGCTATGAGAGTCCTTCGGTGTATAATCTGGTGTTATTGTCCCTGACCCGTAACTTAAATGGGATCCCATCCTAACGGGGGTGGTCTTAGCAGCCATTAGGTCACTATTGGTTGCTTGTGTATTAATTATATTATTATTTGTTGCTAATACGTCAGCAGCTGAACCTGATAAATATTTTTCATCTGGATTTTCTTTTGGTACTGGAGATAATGGTAATGCAAACGATGTTCTTGATTTTGGAGTTGTTGCATTACTGGGAGCAGTAGTTGTTGTTGTCTTCATCTTTACAACACTACTTAAGTTCATATTGGAAACACTGGCTGTCATCTTGCTTATAATACTCTCATCAATAAAGTTTTTGAATTTCATTTTAGCGGTTTTTTCGTCTAACAACATTCTTGATTCTAATATACCAGGTCCATAGCCATCTATTTTAACTGTATTATTAATATCAACACCATTGAAAAGGTTGAAAATTTCAATCCTATACCCTCTATTATTAGCTATGGGATTGCCTAGTAACATTAAATTTCTTACCAAAACATTTTCTGACAATTTGTTGATAATAAACAATGGTTTCAGGTCTTTGGCACTACTGATTCTATTATTTCTCAAATCGATGTTCTCCATAGCAGTTATGTTGTCAATACTCGTTAGATCTGTTAATTTATTACCTCTGAGATTAACGGATAATAATTTATTTAAACCTTTCGGAAAGGATCGGGTTGTAAATAATTTATTATATGATAGGTTCAAGCTTCTCAAATTGATAAGCTTCGATAAGGCAATTTCAGGAATAAAAGTTAGGTTATTGTAAGATAGATCTAATGATAAAAGACCAGAAAGCTGATCAAAGGAATTGTTTGAGATTCTTTCAATTTTATTTTCAACCAAAGAAAGCTTTTTCAATGGTTTCCAGTAATTAGTCGAATCTATGGAAATGATTTTCGTTTGAGTATCTCCCTCTAAATCTGTCGGCTTAGTTAATAAAGAGCTGAGATTTTTCGAAGCATCAAGAGATTCAAGATTACTTTTGCTTTCACCATAATCTTCTCCATTTTTATTTTCTTGTGTTGTTGACGAGCCCCCTCTACCTCTTCTACTATTTGGCTTGTAATAGTAATGAGATCTCCGTGTTGATGACAATGGTGTAGTGTTATTGATTTCTTCAGTTAAATAACCTCTGTTATGGTATGCTGATGGAGAGCTTGACATCAAAAGCTGAGAATTACTTAAGTTTTCATGATTTAAGTTAAGTGAATGATTATAAGAATTATTGTGATGATATCCAGATTGATAATTGTGATGATGATAGTAACTTGGAAGATGATGATAGTTTGGATAAAATGGTGTAGTTGGCAATGAAGGAGATGTAGATTTTTTAACTAAAGGATTTGGTTGTCCTGATGGATACGGTTGAAGAACAGAACCGTTGCCATTAAGTGAGATTGACGTTGAAGATGACGAAATAGTTTGTATTGGCGAAGACGGCTCCGAATCATTGGTGTTAGTGTTGTTAGTGTTACACTCATCAGATGCTGAATTGTTGGCTATTTTGGCATCAGAGGTGACTAATTCAATCAAAATCTCAAATGGGTCAACAATGTTTGTTTTCTTGATAGTCAAATGTCTTAGTTTTTCTGCTAAAAAGTCCCAACCAAAGACTTCCTTTGGCTCCAGCTCGGAAATTTCTAAAATTACAATATTCTTGAAAACCTTAACAGGGGTGGCTGTTTCAAATGGGTATTCTTCGTGGCCTTCAATTAGTTTTGCATTTGGTTCGTTTGCTAATCTCAAGCATGGCAACTTGGTAAATGCACTGTATAGGTATCGCAAGTCTGAGGAGATATTCTCACCCTTTGTTGAAGTCAATCCAAGGGTACTCCATAGCGCAGAAACGCTTGACATCACTGATTTCACTGAGGACATTGAATGAATGGATTGGGTATCGGACTGTAATTTCTTTCCATGACTAAACTCACTCAAAAATGAAACGTAATTGTTACTGCTTTCAGCATCTATGTTGTCCAATCTCAAATTCATTGGGCCTACTGTGAATCCTAACTCCTGAAATCTCTCCAAGATAAAATAAAGATGATGTAGTGATAGTGACAGTCTTACAGGCTTAGTGACTTCAGCTGTTAGTGAATCGTCAAAACTCTTGCTATTATCTTCTGCAATTTCGCTACTTCGCCCATTAGGCTGTTTGTCTTGGGTATTATTATTATGATTATTATTCTTTGTAGTAGTAGTGGCTAATGACTCCTTTTCTCGTTTCTGTTTGCGTGAAAGCTTTTTATATGCCACCAGGGCATTTGCAAGTTGTCTTTCATGGGTACGAATAAACACAGCAAGGTTATGGATATATGCGTCCCCGTCACAGGTGGACCTTGCCATGTGTCAAGCTGTTCTTTTTATTTAATAAAGAACGTAACGTATCCTTACTGTCCTTTTCCTTCAACGTAATCAAAACATTGAACAATCGCGCTCTGTTTAATATGCTCATGAGCAAGGTTATTCATGTTTTTACAGATAATTACACAATCTATATTACAGAAATCATATTCTGGGACCTTTGAGATGCCAGAGCAACGGCTTGTGAAATTGCCTCTCTTGTTATTTTGTTAGAATTAGGTCCTCCCGCTTTCTGCACTTGCAAACTCACAATTTTATTGTTTTTGTTAACACATACAGAAATCCTCTTTTCGATGCACGATTCAATGTCACCTTCCAAATCTGCCAGTAGAACAGACGCTTTGCTTGGTTCGCTGTCTGTCATATTATCTGTTTCAGAATCTTTTTGGTTGTCAACCTCAATGTCAAGGATACCAAATGTGGAGTTCCAACTTAGTTTCGATTGGTTTAAGAATAGCTTTTTATGATTAATAGGATCGCAAATCAAATCGTATCCCTCGATAGCCTGCTCTGCAACACTTGACTTACCGCGACGAGCTCTTAAAATGGTTTCTTTCTCTGTTAGGTACACTTTTGGAAGCTTTGTGTCTTGCAAGGCTTTGAGTAGAGCAGCGTGACATAGATCGTAAACTGTACCTGTGCTGCCAAATACTTGGATCCTTGCTTCCAAGACAAAGCTGAAAGTTTTGTCGGTCAACCCATCCAATAACTCGTCACTGATGTCGTCTTCACCTTTGTAAAGAATTCTAACGCCTCCCTGTTCGTCTGGGGTTTGGAGTCCAATTTCAACGCTCAAAGAACTCCTCGGAATACATCCAGATGTCAAGACGGATCTATACAACTGCTCTCCAATTTCAATCTCCTCGTTCGTTGGCGGTCCTGATAGACCTTTGGCAATTTCAACAACAGGATACACAACTCCGTTTTTGTACTGCAACGCATGTTCTGCAATATCTGGATCAGAAGCTGAGGTTATTAAATCTGATTCTAGTTTCGTTCTGTAGTCATTAATTGCTTCAAAAGAGTCTTCTATGAGTTGTGCAGATATGTACGCAATAACAGTAGTCCCATGTGATTTTACTATTGCGGAGCCAATAACATTATTTATATCGTTTGGTTTTTGATTAAGAGGTAAGTCATATCGTGAAATTCCACCTGTGGCAACCGTTACAGGTTTAAACTCAAAAAATTTCCTTAGTGATGGTCTGTAACCTGCATCCAAATACTTTTCAATTGCAATATCTGGGGCCACAAGGGCAAGTTCTGATGGCAAAAAATTATGTGCTTGAATTGTAACTTTCTCTTCGATCTCGGACATGTTTACCAGTCTTATACCTTATGCTGCAGCTAAATATCAAGAAATGTTATGTGAAAAAAGACTTTACTCATAAAAAGGGAGAAAAAAATCTTGAAAAATTTCATTTTTTCACTCAGCACTGAACATTAACAATATCACGCTTACACTATGACAAAAGAAATGGAAAATATACTATAAATACTAGATACAGGATTGTGATATTAAGAACTGTCCAGTAGCTCATCCTCTTTCCCTGTTTTAACAGATGATTGGCTGGATGGTGACTTTAGTTCCACTTTTCTTCGTTTCAAGCCATCGTCACTTTCACAGACACTAATAGTATCTGAAGAAGCTGGTGTCCTATACGACACATCTTCTAGGCTAATCATCTTTGGAAGACTAGGAAGCTCTTTTTCTTCTGGCTTTTCTTCAAAGGAACATTCACTAGAATCGGTTAACAATGCCAATTCTTCTTCATTTTGTAATTTGTCTAGTGTGGCCTCCACGTCAGCCCTCTCCTTTTCCACACGCTGATACATACTACTTATCTTCTCGCCCCCAAGAGGATCAGCTCCTCTTTTCCTATAGAACAACAAATATGCATTGCCAGTTATCGACTCTGTTGGATCAGAAACCGGTCTCACGTTTGAGTCATTAAAATAATACCAATTGTTATCAACAAAATTCTTAACATACGCAGTGTAATGGCCACCTCCTATACCACCGTAATGGTTATCAACAGCAAACAAATCATAAACAACATTTTTTTCATATTCGTCATTTTCAACGGCAACTTGTTTACTCAAGTCGAGACCCTCTATTGGAAAATCAATTGTCGCATCGATTTTACCACTAAAACTTCTAGAGCTTTCAAATCTCTTCAAGTGGATAATCAAAATATCTGGTGTAGACCAAAGTTCAATTTTTTTAGTTGCTTGCTTTTCTTCTTCACATTTAGGACAACGCCACAAATCATTTTGACCTAGAACCTCACTTGTAGAAAACATATTAAGACAGTCGTATAAAGTGATTGTTCTATTAGATCTCTCTTCAGCTTCCTTCTTTTCACTCTCTAACTGTTCATTAGTAATCAGTTGTAACTCAGAAAGTGTTTCCTTGCCAGAAATGAAGTCTGTATCACCCATGTCACAAAAACAGTTATTGAACCATTCAGCATCCCATTCAATAACCAGACCATTCTTTTCTTGCAAGCAAATTTGATACTGGCTGCTTTGGCTTTTAGTTTTCTCTTTCCCAAGTTTAGAATCGTCACCGTTTCTCTTTTCAGAATCAGCTGTTGATTTTATAGATACTGAATCTGCTTCTGGGGCAGACTCTCTAAGCTTATCATTTGCAGTTGGTTCTTCAGCTGCAGTTATAACTTCATTACTCGAATCATCAACAATCGATACATCTCTGTTATTTAATGAAGATGTTCTATTATTAGCATCAAGCATTACTTCGTCTCTTACATCTTCTTCTGCAAAGTTAATGTTTTCAGAATCTGGACATAAGATAGTATCATTCGAGCTCATTTGCACATTTTCCCTCGAACCTGTTTCGACTTTAATAACGTTCTTTTCATTATCACTATTAAGATTTTCATTAAGTGACCTTAAAGCTGTCTCGTGTGCTTTCCTCGAAATTTCTAGCCTTTCAGGAGTATAAAAGAAAAATGCTTTTGATTTCAAATTCAGATGATTGATTAGAGATTTATTGTTTTTTCTTGTTACAATATTTGGAACTGCAGGTGTCCAAATCTTCAAATCTTCCAAATTTTCATTATCGTTCAACTGCCCATTCATTCCGTATTTTCCATATCTACTGTATCCATACACAGTAGATGAAGCTGAATCAACAAGTTTAAGTTCAAATTTTTCATCGAATGTAAGGTTAGGGGACGCAGTTCCTATTAAACTTGGCCAACGTGTATCATAACTTGGGCATTCAGTTTTCAAATTATTCAATCTCATAAACTCATCTATATCAGGGAAATCATTTTTGGTATACTGTCCCTGTTCAATGGCAGCCAGTTCCGAAATAATTGGGGCAGTGGAAAGTTGTTTATATTTTAGCAATACTTTTTTCAAAATTGAGCTGAAGTCGGTCCGTTCAAAAGGTGATAAGGAGATAAAGAAAGGGATTGAAAAAAGATGACTTGAATTATAATTTCCTTCCCCTTTCACTGTACTATACACAGGTAAAATAATATCACTCTGGGAATCGTGATCGACTTCATAAAACCAAATGTCATCTTGTGGATGAATCATCGAAGACAATGGTAAGTACCTTGAGACAGATTTAGGATCCTCAAAATTTCTATACGTAAATTGTTGGTGAATTTCAAAACCAAATAAATGAAGTTCTGATATATTTGTTTGAGTACAAACATAATGCTTCAAATCCATGTAAGTTGAAGTTTGAGGTAATTGAACTTCCAAAACCATGGGAGTTCCAACTTCTGGTAAAATTTTTATTTTGTGTGTCCACATTTTCACTATTGGTAATGGCAACGTTAGCTGATTATATGGATCAAAAGTAATACTAACATGTTCACAATCTGGACAAATTAATGTCGATTTATACATCGATGCAAATAAATCACCGATAATTGAATCATTTCTAAGTTTATGAGCATCTAAACAACGTTTAGCGAGGCTCTTGATGGCATGACTATTTGTATGTTCGTTAGATACTAATTCAGGTTTTTCCACATATGGTTTATTTATAACGCGATTCAGATCTTCGTGGATAGCATCTAAAAGAAAAGCAACAAATTCTTGTGAATCTTGTTGACTATAATCAGCAAACGTAGAATTATAATGGCCAACGGTATATTTGAACTCTCGTGGAGAATATGAGCTGTGACCGGTACTATATCTACGGTCATACATGTTGGTAATCAAATCAGCAAAAGCTGATGCTATTTTGCCGTGGTATCCCAATGGGTTATTTCTATTAATTTCCGACTCATAAAACTGGTACATGAAGTAGTCTGACAATTCTGGTACGTGGGTTAGACATTGTAGTGCTGAATTCATGTAACAAGTATTTCCCAAGTTTGATAATCCAAGAGTACCTGTACCGATGGATATTTTATTACTGAGATCCAAAAGATATGAACCATCGTTTTGTTTTACTTCAATCAAATAGTCACCAGATAGCAGGTGGCATTCGTTTAAAAGTTTGCTTCTAGCTTTTTTCATGCTTATTTGCTTTTTCATGCCAATGTTAACCAGTGAGGAGACGTTAAAAATAGTCGGAGCCTTGCCGTTTTCATATTCAATACACCATAATCTAATGTCTTTACGATTGAAATCAAATCCAAAAATTTCACAAAGAGCAGTCTTTAAAACTGATACGGTTTTATATGAAGATATTTGAAACGGTTCTATATTCAATCTGGCCACTCTGGATGCTGTCGAAGCGGAAAGTCCTAATACATGCGGGTAGATTGAAAGAGGTGATAAATCAAGAATTAATTTTTTCTTGTGTAGGATATACTGTCGTTTGATGACAAGGTGTTTCTTTGCAAGTCCATACCATTTTTGAATTAAGAAGAATATATCTTCGGGAAAGAAAAAGTCAGCATTTCCTTCTATGCAAGATTCGCTAACAGCTGTTTGCATGGGACCAATCTTTGCTTCAATATTCGGGTCACTCTTTTCAAAGTTGTTCTTTAGGAGCCAATTGATCCAATCTGGATCAATGAAATAGACTTCCGTTCCTTCGTGAATTGTAGTTACGAAGTCATTGTACATCATCGTGAGCAGTGAGCGACGCTCTTCAAGTGTGTGGTACGGTGACTTTTCAAGCTCAAGCTTGGTCTCGACATCCAGCAGTATAGCATCAGCATCATCTTCACTAACTGGATCTTTTTCAGTGACAGCTGTCTCATCTAAGGACTGGCATGCAGACGCGTTTACACATACATCTGATCTTCTGTTCCAGTATCCTTCTGGTGTCTCATCACTGATATATTTTTCATTGTCACAAACTTTGGCCAAGCTTTCCTCACCCATTCGGAGTGCTATTATTCTTGAATTAGCTGAAGATAGATCTTTAGTTAAAGACAGTTACGCCCAAGAAAAAAATCTTTTTCATGTGTAGAAAAGCTAAAACATTGCCCATTAAAGTTATAGAATAAAATTCACTTGACGCATTTTTGGTTTCTTGAAGATGGACTCTGGGCTCCAAGATAGGACCATTGACCTCTTTATAGAGCTTGTTCAGTGTGATCGATCTTTCCGAAACAATTTTAAGCTTTTCCTTTCCAATTGGCGCCACTTAAAGTACGATTCGGAGTATGTTGTATCGTATTTTGATAATCTTACATTTTATCCAAAACTCAAAAGACAGAAGTCAGACATGGAGAGATTTGTTGATTTGTTAAAGGAGTTATACATTGGAAGTCAACAGTCAGAATCGGCTCTTCATTTTCTGATTTTCATTTTGCACGTAATAACGATCTTGTCAAACGAAAGCTTTGAGAATCGAATACAGTTTGCCGTCGATTCATTTCTAGGCTTGCTAACAAAACAAGTTATTATGTTAGATAAAAGCAATCAGCTTCATGAAGCTACTTTGAGACTGTTTTTGTGTCTGGCTAAGTCAGGCTTATCTGCAAACCAAATTGAAATTTTGCTTAAATCATCTTCATATCAGGTCCTTAATAGTTTATTCAGTGATAATATCATAAACACACCAGCTCTTGTTTTGGATTCTGTTCATAAGTTGCGATTTAATGATTTGACACTGCAAGACCCGAAGAAAGGATTTATTTTATCCTGTTGGATGAAATTCCAGAGCAATAGGCACAGCTCGTGCGGCAGTGAAGAGGAATATCCTTTTTTTGAGTTATTAAACAAAAAGAATGATTTAATAGTTCAATTCAAGGTTTATAACGGAAAGCTACAGTTGGAATATAATGGTTTCAAAGAGTGCTTTGAACTATTTACTTTTCAAACGGATGTATTATACAATATTTCACTCAGCTATGAAACTCTCAAACTTAAAAATGGAAAGTTTACTTTACACATTAATGCTAAAAAGATACAAGCAAAGTTTACAGATGTCCTATTCAAGGACTCTTTGTCTCGTCCTTCATTGTTTTCTTCTTTTAAAAGTAAAAGTATTTCACAAGCAGAGCAAATGCATTTGATAATGCATGGACCAGCTCTAACTTCCAATACATTGATCGAAGTAACAAGTGTTACAATACTAAACATTTCAGAACCCACTCAACCAATTATTAGTATGGTATATCATTTAGGTCCAAGTTACGCGGGGTACTTTCAAGATCACAATATCATGAGTTTTTTGACGCCAAGGCATTTGATCAAGGTGAATAAAGAATCTAACAATATTAATTCAAAAGGTGACATTAAAGCTCCTTTGAATCTATTTTTTGAAAGGTGTCAATTAACATTGATATTTAGTGTTTTTAACAAGAGAAGATGCTTCAATAACGTCAAATTTGTGTATTGGACACTCGAAAAGGGGTTGACTGAAAATTTTCTCTCTATTGAGGGATATCTTAACCCAGACAATACCTCACTTTTAGAAACCTTGGACTGTATTGGTGGAACTGATCTCTTGCTTGAGAAAATCGCCAATACTTTATCCAAAGATGATCTTTATTTTTTACTTCGGCTCTTGTTTTTTTTCCTTGACAAGGACAGAAACTCTCAAAGGTTGTTTGCCTTTAAATTGCACTACAGCATATTGGCGAACGTTCTCAAAACAAAAAAGCAATTTTTGTCTTTGGACATTCTAAAGATTACTCTAGAATTCGTTGGATGTAATCACATGGAGCCGATTGAATCTGTCATTTATGATACCCTTGCATATGATACTTTGATCTGTGACTTCGAAATATGGGACTGTCATGGGAGCCAAGATAAGGAGATACTCAAGTTTTTGTTATTGCACTTCACAATTTTCATACAAAATAGCAAATATAAAAACTTCAATTTGAAGCTAATAATTGAGAAGGGTATTACTAAAAAAATAGTACTTGCGTTAAAGGAAAACCTATTTGACATGGAAGTTTTGCCAATAGTTAAAAATCTACTTTCACACATTCTAAAAAATCACTCAACGGCACCACTCCTCAAATCATTGGAAAGATACGTCATTTTCTCACTCGAAAAAAAGTATGAGGGAAATGGATCAGGTAATAAGAAAGAAGTTCAAATAGCTTCTGGAGAAATGGTATTGGAAGTATTAGTTTTATTCTTCAGCGATTTTGTAACTACAAATGAAAAAAAAAATGATATATACAAATTGTTAAATCAGAAATGGCTTTTAGCATGCTTATGTGGCAGCTCAAAAATGAAACAACTAACCATCAAGTTGATTATAATTTTGACAAGACATACATCATTTTCCCCTTCTAAGCTTTTTGGCAGTGAGAATATACGATTGGGCTCATACTTTTTGAAACATAACTGGAATGATGAGTACTTAAAAATACTATTATTTGCTGGAAGTTTTAGTAATTGTTCTTTAGCCCCTACCTCTCAAACTTTAATTCAATATGGCACAGATATGCAAAATTTGAAATGTGTAAGCATTAAATCTACAGAATTTTTGCTTGCTTTGAATTGTTTGATGGTAAATGCATCACTGGAATTAAAAAAAAATTACAAAAATCCATTTGCATATACAGCTCTTAATAATTATGTTGACTTTTTGAATCAAGTAAGGCTGATGAATAATGACTTGAATAATTACATCTTTACCAATACATTGTGGATTAAAGGCACTTTATCAATAATCTCAGCTTTAAAAGAAATAAACAGCCCAGCCTTATTTCAGAAGTATGATGCTTTGCTAAAAAAAATTATTACTATCAAATTGTTCACAATAGGTGAAAATGATATTCATTACATTGAGAAATTGTGTCAGGGAAGTGCAAAAGAATTTAATACACTTGTCATTCCTATTATTACTACATTTTTGAGTGAAGCAGATTCTCCTTTTTCACAGATCAGTGAAAGCAGTAAGAAAGAAGCATTTGTCATCAAAATTTTTTACAAGTACTTGAAAAGTTACATAGTTGAAAATTGTAATGGTGGACTTGACGCTATAAGACACGTTAATCTGATTGGCATGATAATAGAAAGAATTATGCAACAAGACTCAAAATTTGAACTCAAGAAAAATGCTGTCACTCTTTTAGAGTTGTTTTGCTCGGCATACTTAACGACTCTGATGCTATCGTCTAGCACATCAAAGAATGTGGAAGTCAAACTTTGTTTGGAAACATTCATGACGTTTTCAGGAATTTTGATGCAACACCAAAGTGTCGACAAAAAAGTGGCATTGTTTACCTGTTTTGTCAAAATGTTAACTATTCAAGAATTTGAGCTACAATCTGTGATTATCAATTGCATGAGAGTTTTCATGATTAAATTGCCGCAAGCTTCAGTAGTAGCAAACTATGTGAGCAGTAATGATATCAGCAGCTCAAAATTGAACCAGGTACTTGAAAATTTTGCACATTGGAATGATGAGCAAGTTATCGAAGCATTTGCATTAGACCAAGATCTAAGAACTTTATTCGTGGATTATTTCAATGGGTTACAATTTGGTATCAAAGAAACTAGTAATATACAAGAATCAACAAGTTGTATTGAGCCTCAATATGAGCAAAGCATAACGTTTATGAAAAAAGAAATACAGCCTTTTATTGACGTAGTATTCAACGCTGAATTAAAAAGTGTCAATAGATATTTGCAAGATAGTAGTGATGATGTCAAATTCTTAACAGAGGTATTTGATAATATGATAAGCAATATACCAGATAATGTTCGAACTACGGTTTACACGCTCGATCTTACCGAAGGTAGATATAGAAAGAGAAGTAAATTTGTCAAGATACAAAATACAAAAAGTTTCCAATTTTATAATTTGATAAGAAAAAAAGACTGTAAAGATCTCAAACAAGGGCCTGGTATTAATGCTTCCACTCTGCTGTGGCTTAAAGATGACACCGGTGAAGAATTAGTTTTTCAAGAAAATAAAAATAGGAGTGTCCTTAGAAACTTGATTTTCAACGACCAAATTAGTGAAATTCATAACGTTGTTCAAGTCATTGGATTGGATACCGTTGAATCTATTCTGATAATAGGTTCTAGTCACGTATATCTCATTGGGGGTTACTTTTGTACTAAAAACGACGACATCATTGAGCTGGCTGACGCGCCTGAGAATGAGCGAGATACTTTTGTTAAGCTTTTAAAAGATGTTACTAATACTAATTGTGAAATAAACTTAAACTCCAATATAAATGCAAGAAAAAGTTGGCCGATTGATCAATTACTCAGTGTATCTAAAAGGCAGTTTCTATTAAGGGATACAGCATTCGAATTGTTCTTCAAAGGAGAAGAGTCTATTCTTCTAACATTCAATACTGGAGATAAAAGAAATGACATTTACAATAAACTCAATTCAAGAATCACAATAAGACATAAAGATATTAATTTAGAGGAGGCGTTACATATTTCGTCACAACAAAGATTAAGATGTTTTGAAAGAACTGACGAACGATTTGCGGGAATGAAAATTGTGGATGCCTTACTAACCAATTTAACAGATATTTCACTTTCTGATTTGACCGAGCGTTGGTGTCAAGGAGAAGTATCAAATTTTTATTATTTGATGTTAGTGAATACCATAGCAGGAAGAACTTTCAACGATTTGACACAATACCCAGTCTTCCCGTTTATTATAAATGATTACGAATCCAAAATATTGGATTTGAAAGACGCTTCGGTATTTAGAGATTTAAAGAAACCAATGGGAGCACAGGACAAGGAAAGGGAAATTAAATTCAAAGAAAGATATGAAGCAGCGAGTGAAATGGGAGATTTGCATCCATTTCATTACGGAACTCATTATTCCTCTGCTATGATTGTGGCATCCTATTTGATTAGAATCATGCCATTTACTGATTTCTACTTAAATCTTCAGGGTGGGAAATTTGACCATGCTGATAGACTATTCAGTAGTATTTCTGGATTATGGAAATCAGCTTCCAATATATCAACTGATGTCAGGGAACTAATCCCTGAGTTTTATTATTTACCAGATTTCCTAGTTAACTCTAATGGTTATGATATGGGAGAAACACAAGATGGTATAAAAGTTGGTGACGTTGAATTGCCGCCATGGGCCGATGGGGATCCTATCAAATTTGTGGAAATTATGAGAGAAGCATTAGAAAGTGATCACGTTAGTGAGAATTTAAATCACTGGATCGACCTGATATTTGGGTACAAGCAACAAGGAGAAGAAGCTATAATTGCTACTAATGTCTTTCATGGTTACAGTTATCCTGGAACTATTGATCTAAGTAGCATCGCAGATAAACATGAGAGAAGCGTTGTAACGTCAATAATACACAACTTTGGACAAACGCCGCTACAAATTTTTCATAAACCACATCCATCCAAAAGAGTGGGCTACAAAAGCATCTTTGACCTATTAGATAAATTCGGTAATGAGAAAACTGACTTGAATTGCATATTACCAACAATTGATGAAATAATATATGATTGTTGTCAAAGTAAGTGGATCCCTTTACCATGGAACTTGAAAGTTTTGAAACGAGCTGAATCATTAGATATGAAGGTTATAATCAAAGAGCCCAACAATGTAACGATTAATGGGAAATACCAGTTTGAGCATTTAATATTCAAAGGATACATAACAAGCTGTTGCATTTTGGCTAACAGTAAATTTTTACTTGGATTCAGTAATGGAATGATTAAGTTGTTTGAGGTAACTAACAACGTATTTAATGATATAACCAATGCTTTCATGGAAACAATGATCCATGAGAATAAAATAGCCAAAAACTTGGGGATTCCAAATTTCAGAAGTAACTATAAAAAGAGTGTTAAGGAAGATCGACTAATGATCTTAAACGAAATTTTGACATTGAGAAGTGGCAAAAGTGAAGCCATTATCAAATTGAAATATTGGAAAACAGAAGGTGTCTTTATAAGTATGGACAGCCATAGAGACTCCTTAATTTTATGGATTGTATCTGAAAAGAAGGCTATCCATGAAGTGAGAAGAATTGAAATTGAAGATCTGATAATGGATTTCGACATTGACTTCGAAGATAACCATTTGCATGTGATTGATAAGTCCAATCAACTCACTGTATGGACAATAAATGGACAGAGGGTAAGCGTAGCGAAAGTTGACAAAGAAGGGTCTTTGTGCTTGGGTTGCTTGGAAATTTTGGGTGGTAAATATAAAAAAGATTGTAGCATCTTTGGCATTGGGTTTGAAGATGGAAGCATCAGAATTTACAGTAATGGAGGGAAGAATTTGGTTAAGGAAATAAGCACAGATATTAAGAATATTAGTGCTTTAAATATGGTTTTTGTTGATGAAAGGATAAAGTTAGCGGTTGGAGGAGAAAAGCAGTGCTATTCAATAGAATAAGAGTTTTATTTGCTGAGCATTTACTTTTTTTTGTTACAAAACTCATGTTGTTACCTACAGACTTTTTTTTTATACTTTAATTATTCGTAAGAAAAGTTTAGGAAAGCAGGAATAGTTTAAATGTTACTTACCACATAGTGCAAAATGTTTTGTGAGTGTAACTTGTCAAAATAAGTGATAATCAAGTATTGCTCAGTTATTGATTAAGATGTTTAATGTTGAGGTATAAACTTCAACATACATATTGCTAACGTATGATCACTAATATGCAGTACATACTAAGTTTTGTGAAATATATGACAGCATATATGTGTAAAAACCTATATCTTAGTTATTTTGAATAATATAAAGATAATTAAATAAAGAGGAAACTGTAGTTCCTTTTATAATAAAATATTGATTATATAAATAGAGTGTAAGTTATGATTTGCTTGCATTCTATTGGAGGAATACCTATTAGTTATGATTACTCCAATAGACAAGATAGCAACGGAACGGATTCAAGCATACTGTTGCTCAGAAGTGTTAATGCAGGATGCATGTATTGTATTAATACATTAACCTTACATGTAACTCTCCATTGTTATGTACATTAACGTGTTATGAGTGTTACATGGTTAACTTAGTATGTACTGCATATCAGTGATCATACGTTAGCAACATGTATGTTGTTGTTTATGTTTCACATTAAATATCTCAAATAATAACTGAGCAATACTTGATTACCACTTATTTTGACAATATGTAATAACTATATTTTACAAGAAGCCCTCATCAGGGTTTTGTGAGTAAATAGACGAGTGTCGTGATATAAATAGCAGTTGAGAAGAGTTTCTTAAACTATGTTCTGAATGATTAAAAGATTATAAAAGAATCCTAAAGTAAAAGGTAAACTAAAGGCCTTTTATACACAAAATATAAATTAGAACATGAACCGTAATTCCGGTTCCAGACTATCTGAATTAGTCAAGTAAAACTTTAATACAATGAGTAAATCAATCCTAAAGGATACAATTTCCTAATTGATACTAATTAGATAAAAGATAATGTGCGTCAGAGTTGAAGTGCATTTAATGCAAGAGCATAACTCTTAAAGAAGACATCTTATTGTCTGATTAACAATTTGGGTAACTGTATGTAATCGAATCAGGTAATCCAATTTGTATTGGCTTGAGATAACTGATAAGGTTTAATTTGCTAATTAATTAAAGTCTCAGATAAAGTTCAACTTGATTTAGCCTAACTTAATTCATAATTTGACAGAGTTTACTTGAATCTTAACTGTTGCTTTATAAAACAGTCTGTATAGTTTTAAAATTTGTATTTAAAAAGTTAACCATGTAACACTCATAACACGTTAATGTACATAACAATAAAGAGTTACATGTAAGGTTGAATGTATTAATGCAATACAAGCATCCTGCCTTAATACTTCAGAGCAACAGTAGGCTTAAATTTGTTCGGTTGCTATCATGTCTTTTGGAGTAATTATAACTAATGCGTATTCCTCCAAAAGAATGCAAGTTAACTCTAACTTACACTCTATTTATTATGGAAGATAACTAATTATACATCACAATATTAGGTATATAATGAGCATTGACAAACAATTAAAGTTACATTGTTATTTAATAAGCTTTAATAAGCTAAAATAAAATATTACAGAGATTTGTTAATGATGAGCATAAGACATAAATACAAACAATATTTACAGATAAACCATAGTGTGTCGGTGATGTAAATAATTGCCCAAGTCATTTGTGACCTTAGTCTTATCAATCAAGAAACAAATCCCTTGATCCCAAACAATATAAATAGTCTCATAATTGACTTTATATTTACTTTATACTTGACTTGATTTATAATTAACGAGTAAGTTTTATAATTTGGATTTGTTAGGAGTTTCACGTGCTTTACAGGAAACAAAGTAGATTCACACTAGTGTCGAATTTAACTCAATAAAAATGTCATGTACCAGATGAATCAATAAAAGTTAATAGTTGATACATGTATGAGCAAGATTTGCAAAGGAAGTAATAACCGTCCTACATATTAACATACACTACAAATGGTCTAGCGCTTTTTAAGTTTTCATTTTCCGTGTTTATAGGACTTTAGAGATGGTCCTGTGCACCAACTTGTTATCAAAACAGTATTACGTATTTCTGAGTTTAACCTTGCTGGTGGACATGTAACAACAATCTTTAAAATGTCTCAATGAGGTATTTTATATCCGAGCGGGCACAGTTCGGGGCGATCGTACCGACTAAGTCCGGCGGCCATTTTGAAAATTCAAATCCGACAAATATTTCAAGTTTAAAGGAAAATTAATTAAAAAAACTATACAAAGTATGAAGTAAAGCCACCTTTACCATATTATAGAGCAACACATGTGTTTACTGTGTAAAAAAAGAACTTATTGTTTGCGTAGATGTCATTAGAAAATTTTTTTCAGTGTGTAAAATGCAAAGGACATTAAGAATAGTTTAGTAGAGGGTATGATGAGTGTGAAGTGGTATTGGTATTCTTGATATCATCTAGCTGATACTCGCTGGCTTTCATTACTGGGCATTCCTCTAGGGAAGAGATAGAGGAGCAGTTTGAAAGCGAGGGCAAGTCCTCAGAGCTGCTGTTTTCATGTAGCGTGTCATTATCGTCGTGAAAGTATTGATCGTCATTATTGTAGTGCTGGTACATGTGGCTTGCATTGGAAGCCATCTTTGAAAGCGAGAGGCCTTCGTAGTCCTCATCTTCGTCTTCAAAATTAACAATGTCAAACTGTTGTTCTGTTTCAGACTCGGAATCGGAGGAAAGAATCTCCTCCACGTTCTCGACGTACCCATGGCTGGACATGTTGAGTCTTTGCAGGGCGTCTGAAAGGTAGTTGAAATGTTCGTCGCTGCTCGTGTTTGCAAAATCGTTGTCGTCCACAGACAAATCTGATTCCAAGTCTGACTCACTGTCATCATCGTCTGAGTTGTCCGAATCGTCAAAATCAGAGTCGTCGGACGTGTAGAACAGGTTGTTGTTAATCGACTCAAAGCTCACGTTGTTTGAAGGCGTGTTGAGAGAAGTTATTAGCGTGTCAAGTAAGTTAGCCTGGCAAACAAGTCTACGAAGGTTGACGTTGGCTCTCACCGCTTCGTCTGTAAGCTTTGTCTTCACGCGTGCCGCCAACGCGTATGTGTCCGTGTATTGAAACCTGGTAAAACAAGACATTGCTTATTTGCTACTTTGAGTCCTATACCCTTGTTCCTTCTTTAGGGACTTTGTTTGCTTTTTATACGTTTGCTGGGCGTCCCCCGCACTTCCCGAGCGTTTTTAACTTCTTCCGCCTCTCGCCGCCTTTAAGCTCTCTAAACACGGCCTCGGATCGCACCTGCCATACTCCGGACACAGCCAGCAGCGACAGTGGCCATTCCGTGCATTGCGTAATTATTAGAGCCGTAATTCCTTACATCATTCCGGACGTTCCCCCAAACGCTATCTTGCTTTGTAAATTACCTCCATGTCTCGTTAACTTCATCTGCTCTGTTTGCCTTGGGCCGGTGCTCAGTACGATTACTCATAATTAAAGTTAAGCTTACATACAGTTTTGTACACACGCATGTTTATACAAGCACAGTCCTACCAGGAGGTGGTGTCCCATTTCTCTAGCACATGGGCTTGATGCACCACGTCCTTTTGACACTTCTTTCTCATGTAAAATATCGGACAGTCCTTATTGGAGCATAGCACCTCCTGGTGCAAAGAGCCCTGGCAACGCTGACACTCAGTCCAGAGCTTGCCGAATTTCTCTTCAAGCGCCGTCATACGTGCTAGGGCTTCCCCATAGAGCTCGCCTCCCTTGCTCTTACAATTAGCGCACAACGTCTCGCTGTCCTTGATGGTAGTTTTGCAGTTCTTACAGGTGTTCGCTTTTTTGGCAAACCTCATCAACATACCCGTCTTTGCGCCCGACACCTTCACCGTACGTGTGTGCGACCCATGTAGTAGCTCTCCTGTGCGCTTTTCTCCTAATATCGGCTCAAAAATTCTCGTCAACGGCCCACTCAACTGGTTGTCCAAGTAGTACTTGGTGTCAATAGGTAGCGAGTTCTCTAAAACATAGAGCGGGTCCTCAGACTTTTCGTAGTTCTTGTCTCCTGAAGCGGTCTTGATGATCACATACGCAACTCTGTCACCAACGTTGGGTGCTGAACCTGGGTCTCTCTTACGCATCCGCTCAGCAAGCTCAACATGCGGTTGTTTGTTCGCATAATCTTGTCGACTCAATTGTTTTGAGATAACCAACTGTGATAAATCCACTCTGTTCTGAAGAAGATCTGCAATTGTCTTTTTAACATACTCTTCAGCACCAGGAACATCCCTGTCCTCTAACACCAATTCTAGAACCCTAGTGATAACATTCTGCACCAATCGACAATTGTCTCTTCTCACTGTTTCAATACCTTTGGTATCCATCTTGTCGAAATTGTTAGGATTGGTCCAGTACAATCCTGCATATCTCTTTTTATTAATTAGCAAATACGGGAAGTAAACTTTTTCAAATTCCAGCTTGATTGGATCTTTGAATAGTGTCGAAACGAATGCTGCTGCTTCCTCCCCAATCTTCATACATTTTTCCAGCTCTTGGAACCCAAATCTAACCATCACTGAATCTGTATCACCATAAATAACCTTGGAATCATACGGAAACCCATTCTTGATGCTATACTTTTCCTGTACCGCAGTCTTAGTAGCTTCAATCATCTTTCTACCAAAGGCAGTAACACTTGAGGAAATTGCCAAGCACGGCAACTTACCAATTGTGGCACCCGTAAACCCATAAACTGAGTTTGCTGAGATCTTTAGAGCAAGTTGTCTACCATTCAAAACTTGCTTTTTAAACGGATCTGTTTCATTTTTCATATCCTTTTTCGCTTGTTTTCTTGCATCTAATAATTCTTGGAGAATTGTAGGTAGAATACCCTTTCTAACATTGTCATTAACAAAATAGTCACCATTTGGTGTTTTCGTATAATCTTTAACTTCTTGCAAGCCCAATGTATCAATTGTCCTTTTGTTTAGTAGTGTAGTGTAGCATAAATTATGAGCCATCATGATGGAAGGATATAGTGAAGCAAAATCTAATGTTGCAATCGGAACATCATAGTAGCCTCTAGATGGTTCAATGACGGTGGCACCTTCATACTCTTCATTAACGTTCTCACTTTTCATATTTGGAATCACAATGTTCAAATCCAAACATTTTCGAAATAACTGAGAAATAACTTTAATCTGTTGACCTCTACTTAGAAGAAACGAGAATGGAACACCTGTAACTCTCGCCATTTCAGTATAGTTAACTAAGCACATTAGCTTTTCCATTAGTCTCAACGGCAGATATGCATCCTTCAAACAATAGACAGCCAAACGCCTACGTGTTTCACTATCCCCATTCTGTAAATCGGTAATAATTGAATGGTGAACATCTTCCTTTTGCTCTCCTAAAAAGTGTGATGAAACGGCATTCAGAGTATATGATCTTAATTTAAATTCCCTTTGAATAAACTGTAGTAAGTCCAGCTGCATTCTACCTTCAATATTAATGACTTTTGATTCTCTAGTACCATATGCTCTTGAACTAAAAACAGAGTCTTTGACCTCTTGCTTAGTTGACCGTAAGCGTCCAAAATAGGGAAACCTATCCAATTTGAGCGCATTAGCTCTGTTAATTAAATAAGGTAAATCGAAATTGGCGATATTGTATCCAATGATAACGTCAGCATCTGATTTAACAATAAACTCTTTCCATCTCATGAGCATTTCTTCTTCTGTTTCTGAGCTATAAATTTCGGATCCAACAATAGCTGCACAACTTTTGACTGTGAACACATTACGTATGAATGGAACAGAATCTCCAACTTTGGAGACAACGTTTGCAATTTGAATAACGCTATCATGCTCTGGCTCTGGAAATATACCAGGCCTTCCTGCACATTCAATATCAAATGACAACACTCTCAATGGTGCACTTTCTAAAAACTTACCTTCTGGTTTATGGCTGATTAAATTTTCATAGTTCAGTGTAATCTCTAATTGACAATTTGAAACCTTTTCTTTACCAGTGATAATTTCATATTTTCCCATAGGCGCTGTAAGCCAACTCATACCTGTGATTTGTCTATCAACCATTAACCTTAATAGATACTGAATGTTATCAAATGTAGTCGTACCTGTCGGATTGAATAAATTATTGAAGTTGACCTCACCTCTTTCGAATCCTGTTCGAATCTTACCTGCCCATCTTGGATTTGAAACGATGACTTTTAAAAATGGTATCTTTTTACCACCAGTGTATCCCCAAATCGACTCCTTTAGTGCAATTTCAACCCTTTCAACCATATTCGGATACATTTCTTTCAAATGCTTGGTAAATCCGAATTCCTCTGGGTCTCCAGGAAATCCCCTTGGCGCTGGAACATAAAAGTAGTGTTTGAATCCAACGACATTACATAATACTGAGTGTCCTTCTGTTGTAACACCGAAAAACCTTACGCAACTTTCTTCTTTACCGTTTCTAGTCAAGCTTGATTCTTCTGCGTCCAATTGTTGGAACACAACATCACAGGAAACTGCTGAAAAGTTTTCATCAACTGGTGGTCGTTCCCACTTTTGTCCAAAATCTTGTGCTTTTGCCTCCTCAGTTAATCCAGGATCTTGGGTCATGTTCAAAAGCTCTTGTTCAAAAGCTGAAGGTTCGTTCTCAGGTTCCTTTGCATTTAGTTTCTGATGGATCGATTTAGTGTTCACTTCTTCTTGCTTTAATGGAATCTTAAACCCTACTTGCGAAACTTCTTCTATAGTCAGACATCTTCTTTTAATTTGTGCTTCTGGATCAGATGCTAGTAACAAATGTCTCTTTGCTATTGATTTAGACATCCTCCGTATGCTCTCTTATAATATGCAAAATCAAATAACTGATTGGTTGGAGAAGCTAACGCGTCTTCTCATTTTTTTTACAAAACGCGTTATCTGTTCTTTGATATAATGCAACTGATTTACCAATGAGCCTTATAAAATGCCTTCTTTAGTTGTTCAGTGCCACTGACCTATGCCATTATTTATGATTCACATAAATTACTATTTAAGCTAAAAAATAGATACAATTCAGACAAAGTGAGTTCAAAGTTTCATTACAATAGGAAAAATATAATTGAATTTGTGCAAAAAAGACTCAAAGTTAGGCATGCTTCCTTTATATTGCGTATTGCTGTCGTATCAACGATGAAAGTGAACGGGATTCGATAGTGTCGGATTTTGTGGATTGAACTGACATGTCACGTGACTCGTACTACTCACGTGACTCTTACTACTCACGTGACATACTGTTATTTCAGTGGGAAAAATTCAAAAGTATATCTTAAGATTGTTGATTACCTATCAATCATTGTGACAAGACAGACTTTTGACAAAAATGTCTTTAAACTTTACTGGCTCAACAGCTAAAAGGAGAGTAAATCTAGGCAATCGATCATTGATGTCTAGGAACAAAAATTCCTTTTTACAAAATGTGCAAGAAGATAGAGTGAAACGAGAGAAACAACGTATGGAAGCTAATGCTGCTATCAAATTGCAAAGTTGTATAAGGAGATTTATAGTCGGCAGAAACTGGCACATCCAGTTAAGTGAGAACTGGAACGGAACCAATGTATACTTATTTGCATTATTTTTCAATGATTTAGTAGACGTTCAACCACTTGAAAGATCATTCCAGCAGTTGAACGCAATTAGAAGGCGATTCAATGATTTACCCAATAATGAAAAGAAAGTTGTTTTGAAAACTGTAATTAACACGTTTGATATCATAAATAGGTCCCAAAAGTCTTTGTTAGAGCTGATTACAGTGATAGTTGACATTATTACGAAAGATGTTGAAAGTAAAGTACCACTGCTGCACTCTATTAACTGCAATACATTATCATTGGTTGAAACACTAGTATGCATATACTTAGATCATCGTTCCACACCCGTTCTTAAGTTTCTTTTCTATTTCATACCTGGTATCAGTCTAAAACCGCTTTTACCACTTATAGCCGATCAAAACAACACACTAATCGAGGACTTGGTAGGTTTAAACTTGGAAAAAGATGCATCACTCATCATTTTAGATAATTTATTTGAATCAAGAGAGATTTTAGCTCAACTAACTATTAGTGAAAAACTATCTATTTTGAGATTATTATCTAGTTTATTGTTTGATCACAACTTAGATCCTGTGCAAATATTCAACAATAGAAAATTATCAAGTTTATCAGAGCTTTTATTAACAATTCCTGAGCTGAAAGATGTGAATCTCAGCAAACTTACACCATTTTGTAATTTGCGGTTTCTTAAATGTTTGATAAATGCAGATTTCATCAACAGGGAAACATTTGTGGAATTTTACTTCTCTATAAATAGCTTTGCATTTAATATAATGGAGCTTAATGATTTTCAATCTTTTGGATCTAGTCTTACTATAACAATAATCACAACGGATATCAATGGTACGCTTCTTTTACAATCACAAAAAAGTGCCTTTTCATCCTTACAGTTTAACAATATATCTCATAATCCATCTTATATCGACTTGCTCATGTCATTCGGTGACGTCGAAAATAGGAGCTTTTGGTATACCATATACTTTTTGAATGAAATGCTCTGGAACATCATGTATTTGAGTTCAGATTCAATGATTTTTCAAAGGTCAAAAATGTCACAAGATTCATTTATTCAGTATACACTTTTTCTAAGAAATCTGATATCAACGCCAATTCTCAGTCATGAAATAGATACTCAAAGTTCAGTTCTTGATAAGTATGAAACACAGTTGTACTATAGTTTACTTAAATCCACAATGAAAACACTAAATGCAGTTCATTTGAGATCTTATCAGTTACAGCTTTTCGATGAAGATTTCTGGCATTTAAAAAACTTTTCACCTACAGTAGATTCAATTGCAAGTTCAGCAATCATTATTACTGAATTAAACAACAATGATGTAAGTGAAACTAGTGATTCAGAACTCTTCTTTATTAACTTATCAATAGTTCGAAATAAATCAAAAAATTTAATTACATTTTTATATGCATTGACATACGTGCCATATATGCTACCATTTGAAGTAAGGGCAGATTTGTTTCATGAATTCATTGAAGGCTTTAAAAAACGTTACGATGAAAGTCATTCATGGTTTCCAACTTCAATAGAAGGTGTAGTTCATAGAGATAATATATTTTTGGAGTCATTCGAAGCATTTGGTTCATTGAAAGGTGTCGAATTTCAAAAACCTTTTTCGGTTCAATTCATAAATGAATTTGGAGAACGAGAAGTGGGAATCGACGGTGGTGGGTTGACCAAAGAATTACTGACATCAATAGTGACAAGCTCATTTATTCCTTCAAACGAAAATAGGAAGAGCAATTTAAATTATCAATTTTTTAGTACAGGAACGAGTCATGTCCTGTACTGTAATAATGAAATGTTTTTCAAAGGCCAATACAAACACCAGCTAAATGAGCCAATAACAGCAGAATTTCAGACTTATATTGAAATGATGAGATTTTTAGGAAAGGTCATGGGGAAATGTATTTATGAAAATGTATTGGTGGGCCTTACATTTGCCAATTTTTTCTTGAGAAAATGGTGCCAAAATTCACAGAAGCTAAATCTTCTTGGTCAAAAGAGCACTATAAATTTGAGTCGTACCCTCTTTCAAGATTTAAAAGAATACGATATTATTTTATACAAAAGTTTGAATGATATATTAGCAATTGAAAACGAAGCGGAAATGGATGCCCTTGGGTTAACCTTTAGTGTAACGGATGTTTACTACGAAGCAAATGGAGAGCCTCAGTATGTTGAAATCAGCTTAGTACCAAATGGCAAACAAATTCCAGTGACAGTAAATAATAAGCTTCAATTTGTTTTGACATTGACAAAATTTAAGCTTGAACAGCAGACCAGCTCATTTGTTAATGGTTTTTTGGATGGTTTATTTAGCATTATAAAGCCGTACTGGTTGTCGCTATTTGATTCTTTTGAAATCCAAACATTGATATCAGGAGGGGAGCAAGAAATTAATGTTGATGATCTATTTAATAATGCTGAATTTGGGGGATTTCTGATTACCGATAAAACAGTTCAAGATCTCTATTCAATATTAAAGGAATTTGATCATGAGTCACGAGCAAGCTTTTTGAAATTTGTGACATCATGTCCAAAACAGCCATTGCTTGGCTTCAAAGAGCTCAAACCAAAATTTGGTATCAGGAACGCAGGTAGATCTGATTTGATAAGACTACCAACAGCTTCAACTTGTGTGAATTTATTAAAAATTCCAGATTACCAAGATAGAGAGATCCTACGAACAAAATTGCTACAATCAATCAACTCCAAAGCTGGATTTGATTTATCGTAAATTAACATATTTAAAGTTCTAAAATTAATCCTAATATTAGCGATACTAATCTGTCTATTACTAATTTGATACTGTAGGAAGATCATCGGCAGCTCTTCTGTTCAATTCTTTTTTAATATACTTTGCGAACGGATTGCTGCCAATCGGGTCAGTCTCGTTTGGTGACTTAACGCTGATCTCCTTCAATAAATTTAAACTGTGAATCGTTTTTCCGATAGTCTGTAAAAGCAATGAAGGCTTCAAAGGTTTAGATAAATAATCATCCATTTGTGCCTGCAGACATCTTTCACGATCACCCAGCATTGCATGTGCAGTTAATGCGATAATGGGGGTTTTAAAAGTGAATGCTGCATCAGCATACTTTCTCTTTTCCCATTCCCTGATTAATTTAGTTGCCTCAAAACCACCCATTATTGGCATTTGGACATCCATTAGAACAACGTCATATCTGTTCTTTTTGAAAAACTCAAGAGCTAGTTGGCCATTTTCTACAACTTCTACGTTGTGACCATGTTTTTCCAAGATTTTAACAGCCAATTTCTGATTCACTAAATTATCTTCAGCTAATAGAATGTCATAGGATACTGACTCATCATCAGCAGTAGGCAAAGATATACTTTCAAGTGCAGGTAATAAGATAGACCCCAGGTCAGTCAAAGGGCATGGAATATTACCATATGATGAGATACCTAAATCCATACAAATTCTCATGTTTAAACTTGGCAAACGATGATGGAATAAGACCAGCGGGATGTATTTAACTTGAGGAAGTAATCTAAGAGTATAACCCGTCTCCAGCGCATCAATTGCAATTATATCATAATTATTGCCATCAGTTAGGAGACTTTCATCCATATCCTTTGCATAAATTGAAGTTGGTTCAAATTTCAATGCTCTAAGCTTTTCTTCAAAAATCTTGACAGTTTCAAGAGTTGAGGTTTCATAAACGACTAAAATCTTGTACCCATTAAATGGTCTCAACGGGCGCATAACCTCTTCAATGCAAACTTTGGCTGGAGAAACTAGAACCGAGAAATAAAATTGAGAACCTTCACCGAGAACAGAATTGACCCAAATTTCACCACCTAATAAATGGATTAGTTGTTTTGAAATAGATAAACCCAAACCAGTACCACCAAAATTTCTAGTGGTGGAACCGTCTGCTTGACAAAAATTTTGGAAAATAAGATCAAGCTTATCCTTTGGAATACCAATACCAGTGTCACTAACACAAAATTCCAATTTCAATTTTTCCTCACCGTCTGGTGTTAGAACTTCACCCTTTTTTTTAACGATTATACTGACTGTACCTTGTTGAGTAAATTTTATTGCATTTCCAATGAGATTCAAAATGATTTGTCTTAACCTAAAAGAGTCACCGACCATCAGGTCGGGACACGTATGATCCACTTCATACGTTAAGTTTAGTTGCTTTTCGATAGCTTTGACAGCAAGTGTCTTCAAAGTGCCAAAGATTGTTCCACGTAAAGAGAAATCGATTTTTTCTATGGTCATCCTATTTGCTTCGATTTTGGAGATATCGAGAATGTCATCGATAATAGTTAGTAAAGAATTAGCTAAATTGTGAACAATTGTTAACATTTCTCTCTGGTATTGAGTTAGATCAGTCTCTAAAGTCAACTGAGTCATACCAATAATACCATTCATAGGAGTTCTAATTTCGTGAGAAGTGTTTGCCAAGAATTCAGATTTAGATTTGTTGGCTGTTTCAGCTGCTTCCCTTGCAGCAGCATTCTTTTGAATGGAATCTCTCAAATTTGACACCATTCTATTAATTTTGGTTTTCAAAGCATCCATTTCACCACTAGCTTCAACGGTAATAAAACTGGTGAAGTCACCATCAGTTGCAGCAGCTGTAATTTGAGCAAATGCTCTCACCTGTGAAGTTAAGTTCGAGGCCATGGTATTGACATTGGTGATAATGGCCTTCCATAATCCATCAAAATCATTACTCTCTGCTTGAACACCTAACTTACCGTCGGTACCAACATCCTTGGCAACTTTCGTAACTTCTCTAGTAAACACTTGCAAACTATCAACCATAGTATTTATAGTGTCCTTCAATTGAAGAATCTCACCCTGAGCTTCAACTTCAATCTTTTGCGAAAGGTCACCTCTAGCAACGGCGGTAGTGACTGTGGCAATTGATCTAACTTGATTTGTCAAATTATTGGCCATTTGGTTCACTCTTTCGGTGACTTCTTTCCACGCACCTTCAACACCAGTAACATTGGCCTGACCACCTAAAATACCTTTAGTACCAACGTCAGTGGCAAGGGTTCTCACCTCTTCCACAAAAGAAGTTAGTCTATCCACCATAGTATTAATAGTGTTTTTCAATTCTAAGATTTCTCCACGACAATTGGCGGTAACCTTTTGAGACAAATCACCCTTGGCAACGGCAGTGGTGACGTTGGCGATATTTCTAACTTGGGTCGTCAAATTGAAGGCCATCGCGTTAACATTTTCGGTTAATTCAGACCAAATACCACTAACATTTGGGATAACAGCCTGGCCACCAAGTCTACCCTCGACACCAGTCTCCCTTGCAACTCTAGTGACTTCGATTGCGAAAGTCTGTAGTTGTGCCACCATCTTGTTGATGGTATTCTGGAGCTCCAAAATTTCACCCTGCGCTTCAACCTTAATCTTCTGTGAAAGATCACCCGCAGCAACAGCTTGGGTCACAATACTGATCTCTCTCACTTGATTGGTCAAGTTATTCGCCATCGCATTGATGTTGAAAATCAAATCTTTCCAAATACCAATGGCGCCATCAATCTTGACACATCCACCCAATTCACCGTTGGCAACTTGCGTTGCGAGCGCCGTTGTGCCTGAAGCAAATGAATCAAGCTGGTTAACCATGCTGTTGATCGTCTTTTTGACATCTGTGATCTCTGGCGCAACTTCGTCATCGCTGTTGTCAATTTCAAACCGGATACTCAAATCCCCCTGTGCAACGTTGTTGATGATGTTTGCAATATCGTTCAAAGCAGTCCTGAACGCGTTGTTTCGTTTGATCTTGTACTCTGTAAACTTCTTCAGCTCTGCATTTTCTCTTCTGATTGTTTCAACATACTCTAAAATCGCCACCCTCATCCCATCATCCACATCAGCCAACCCATCGGGCCTCTGCAACACCTCTAATACATCAACACTCATACCTGAAAGTTACGTGTCGATGTTTTGTGCAAAACACTTTCTCTTCCAAGTTTGGACTCTATTTTTTTTTTCTTGGTATCTTCAGGGGCGTACACGGAGTTCTAGAGGGAAAGGTACGTGTGATTACATAAGCAGCCGAAACCACTGTAAAACGAAAATATTAAATAGAGTATAAAAGAAAAATAGCCAAAAACACACGAGATGTTGGAGAAGGCTCTTGAGCAAGGTAAAAGAATATAGGAAATAAAGGTAAAGAGTAGAGAGAAAAAAAGAGGAAGAAAAATGGAGCCTAGGAAAACGAAAACGATAAATTGATGTTGATTTTGTAACAAACAGGAAAAGAAGTTAGAATAACAATTGAATAGTAGAATAGGTGTGTGTGTGTATGTTTGTGTGTTTGTGTGTAAGTATTAGTGAACTTCAACGCCAGTCGAAGTGGCGATGGCAGTAGTGGCCTCCGCTTTCAACGCATCAAGGGTAGTCAACGTGGCATCAATTGGTCCCTCTTTGTCCTTTGAGGTAGGGGAAGATGAGGTGTTGCCCACAATCTTTTCGATGGTTGGCTTGATGGTGTCATAGGCTTCAGAGGTGAGTTTCTGAGTGGTCTTGGTCACTGCTTCGGCTGTGGTTTTAGTTTCTTTGGCCTCTTCGTTGTACACGTCGGAAACGTGAGTTGGGATGTCGGACACCTTCGATGCAACCTTCTGAATGCGCTTGTACGTGTCCACCCACAACTGGAGCGCCCTGTGGTACTCGGAGTCGAACTTCTTTTGCACAACGGCTGCCTCCTTGCCAAGTTCCTCCGTGTATGGAAGCACCAAGTTCAACACATACTCGTAGTAGTCGTTGGCAAGCTTGATAACTGGGTCAAACACCTTCACAAGCGGCAACAATTGGTCGTACGCGGCTTTGTAAATGGCTTTGAGCTGGTTGTACACCCGCTCGTACAATGCGCTTGCTCTTTGAACTAGGTAATGCCACACTGCCACAAAACTGAAATTCGCAATGAATGGGAACGTTTTGTCAAACGACACCAACACAGAGTTCAATACAGAGTCTACATAGTTCCAGTACTGTACCACTAATGAGAACGACGACAGATACGACAAAACCATCTGCGATGCCTTAGACAACTGAGAATGAGCCCATTTGGCCACTGAGAGATGCAACACCAACCCCACTGGTTCTGCCACCAATGGGTAACTCAAGATGTGATCTGCTGTCTTAACTTCTATCTTACTGGTTGTCATTGTTTATACTATTAGAAAAAAAGGATGTTGAGCTAACAGCAGGAAGAAGCAACTGATAGCAGAAATGCCTGTTTCAGCATACTTTATCAGCATTCCGCGATGGTCCGGCTGGCTGCATCGCCCTTTTATCACATAGCTGCAACATTAGAAACAAAAGGAAAAAATAATACAGCGAGAAAAAAGCTGAGCTATTATTTGTTAAAAAAAAATGAAAAGGTTACGTAAGCCGTCGCGAAATTACGTAATATAAGCGCGAAGGGCTAAAATTTCACCAACTTTTTTATGGGGAAAAACTTTTCGCGAATTTAGGAAAATTTTTTTCTCCAATTCAATTCCCTATTATCATCGAGTCTCAACGCTACGATGAAAAAAAAGTTGAACTTGAGAAAATATAAAAATCAAAGTTGTTGTACACTGACAACTTGATATTGTTAGAGACTAGGAATAATCAATAGATATTACAATCACAAGATGTCAAGCTTAGCCTCTAAGATATTTTCAAAAAGATACCCAGGTACAACCGACCACCTGCCAAATTTTTCACGTAAACACTTTGATAGGATGCAGAGAAACTCACAACCAGAGTTTCAAAGAACAAATGCACCACAAGTGAGACGTGCAGACAGATTCAGCAAGCCAGAACAATGGAAGATGCAAGTAGGAGACAAAGTTTTGATCACCAAAGGCCAACACAAAGGCTCTGTTTCAGAAGTGGTGTATTTGCAGCCAGAAACAAACAGAGTGTTCTTGCAAGTTCACAGCTCAAGAAAGGTTGTCGTACCAAAGAATTGGTGGTCCCAGGGACAAGCATCACATGTTATCGATTACCCAATGGCTTTCAGTCCAAGAGAATTGAAAGTGGTAGCCACCATCGAAGAGGAAAATGGAACCAAGAGACAAATCGCTGCTGACGATGTTGTTTTTAAAGGTGAAGAATGGGACCCTGATTATAAAAAAATGATGCCAATCAGAAGAATAAAATACAATGAACACATTACTATCCCATGGCCAAGACCTGAGCCGATCGAGGATTGCCAGTACTCCACACCGGAGGTCCTTGCGCACGAAAGAACATATTTCCCAACTTCTTTGGCTGGGGATGCCACAACTCCGGAAGACCTCATACAATCCCTTAGACATCCATTGATGAAGAGACCTTACAAATGGGATTTCAAGACTTTCACTAAATCTGAAATCAAAAAGCTAAGAGGCCCAGAAATGCCACTCTCAGAGGAAAAGATTGCTGGTTTCGAAGAAAGAAAATCAATTAAGGAAGCATTGCCAACTGCCCCTTCAAAGGAAACAGTTGAATTGGTTGGTTCAAAGGTTGCGGAATTTTTAAACAACATCGAGAACCCACACTATGCCAAATTCATTCAAAAATTAGACCCTGTATACAAGGATCCTAGAGATTTGTTTAAGGAACAACAGCAAAGGCTAAGAGACGCCAGAGTTGCTGAAAACCAAGAAATGAATAAAATCAAGGCCTCCATTCAAGCAAAATACAAAGCAAGAAGACTCAATAAATAATTTTACTCATCTATCATGTTGGCTAAATTTTATTATTTAAAAACTATATATAATATTGTCATGTATATAGATATATTTTAATATCGAACAAACATTATAAACTTAGTTTTCAGAGCTTTTCATAATCCAGTTTACCTTCCAATTTCTTATTATCATTCATCTTTCTGACAGCCTTCAGCAAATCACTTTGAACAATGTAATCCCTATCTTCTCTAATTGCAAAAAAACCTGCTTCTGTAATGACATTTCTAATATCTGCACCATTGAAACCATCTGACATCTTGACTAATGATTCGAAATCAATTTCGCCTTGTTTTTGAACTTTTAAGATATGAATCTTGAAAATTTCTAATCGACCACTTTCATTTGGTAATGGAATCTCGATCTTTCTGTCCAATCTACCCGGTCTCAATAATGCAGGATCTAAGGTATCTGGTCTATTAGTTGCCATAATAATCTTTGTTTGTCCAAGCGCATCAAACCCATCCATTTGGTTTAGCAACTCCATTAACGTTCTTTGAATTTCACGATCTGCTGATGTACCCTCAGAGAATCTACGACCACCAATGGCATCAATTTCATCCATAAAAATGATACATGGCTCATGTTCCTTGGCGTAACTAAACATTTCTCTAACCAACCTTGCTGATTCACCAATATATTTATCGACGATACCTGAGGCTGGTGAAAAGATGAAATTGGCACCAATAGTAGCTGCAGCCGCCTTTGCTAATAATGTCTTACCTGTACCTGGTGGTCCGTATAACAAAACACCTTTTGGCTGTTTTATACCAACTCTTTGAAACAATTCCGGATTCTTTAGAGGCAATTCGATAACTTCACGTAATTCACGAACCTGTTCATTCAAACCACCAATTCCGCTAAATGAAATCTCTCCAGGTTCAAAAGTAGTCATACTGTAAACGCTTGGATCAACTTCTCTTGGCAAGATTCTCATAATTGTAAGTGTTGTCATATCGAGGGCCACACGCACTCCTTTGATGAGTTTATCTCTATTAAGAGTGGAACGGCATCCCACAATGTATCTTGGTCCACTTGAAGCCTTAACGATGAACCTCTCACTGTCTAGCTGTTTCAAAATCTCACCGATAATCTGCCCGATGGATTGGAGTGCCTTGATGTCGTCTTCTGTCTTTTCGAAATCCTTATCAAGAGAGACCAAGCTCTTTCTCATATCCTTTAACTTGGCTTCATAGTGCAAATGATCAACAAGTTTATTTCTTAAAGCATTAAGTGCTTCTTCTCGTTGTGCAACTTCGGGATCAACAGGTTCCGGTATAGGTGTTGCCATTTCAACATCATTGTCTTGATCATTAGTAGAAGACGCAATGTTCGATGCATGTGCTCCTACTTCGCCTCCTGCACCCTCATTAGAGGTGTCATCAGCCCCTTTATCTTCATTAAAAGCACTTAAAAGTGGATCTTGTTCGTCACTCATCTACAATTGAACGTAGTTTATCACCTTTGCTGAATGAAAGTGGCAAATATTGAGAAGAGAAAAGTGTTGAAGTTCTTAGTCAGGAAAAAAATTTTTTGTGACATTAAGTTTAGAAGATCTTGAAAGCAAATTAGCTTAAAAGGGTGTTAATTGGCCTGAAAGGTAGCCCGAAGCGCGTAAAATGGAGTTTAATGCAATAATATTTTGTGGTAAAGGTCATAGACTGGACCCATTAACTACAGAAAACGAATTTTCATCGACTAAGGCACTTTTACCAATTGCTAATAGACCCATGGTAGAATACGTTTTGTCATGGTGTGACGAGGCACCATTTAAATCGATCAATATTGTATGTGATGTGAAATCTGAACGCAGTATTTCAGATACCATCAGGCTTTATGAGACTAAAAGAGACGTGGAATTGAAAGCATCATCTCCAATTAAGCTAATTCCATTTGACACAGCATCTACTGGTGCGGCCATTGCACATCATTTTCCTGCAGAAGAACACACGAATGAGAACTACGTTGTCTTACCGTGTGATTTCATCACAGATGTTCCTCCGCAAGTACTCATTGAAACATACCGCCAGTACAGTGACCAGAACATTGGTATGTCTGTTTTCTACAACAACATCTTTGAAAACATTGATAAGAAACAACTTAAATCAAACTATACACTGTACGCTAACCAAGATGATGACAACAATGTGCTGTTAGATATGTACTCCAAAGACTTTGTCACATTCGATAAATTTTTAAAAATCAGGACTCAGTTGCTATGGAGATACCCTTCCACAAACGTGTCGACGAAGCTTTTAGACTCTTTCATCTTTTTTGTGAGCTCTGATTTGCGTAAGGTTTCAAACGACGTACAAATGAATAGATCTGTCACTAAAATTAAGAGAGATCTTGCAAGGAGATCGTGGAAACACTCAAAACCAAACTCCACAATTGGTATGTTTGCGTTGCCAGAAAAGGCACTGTTCATTCGCTGCAACAACTTGGCCATGTACATGGAGGCAAACAGACACATACTACAAAACAGGGCAAGAACACAGTCAAAGCCGGTGGCCCCAAAGGATAAGAATGCCGCTACAGTTGGTAATGATTCGCTTTTGGGTGACAATGTCACATTAGGCGACAGAACTAGCGTTAAAAAGAGTGTCATTGGCAGCAACTGTGTCATTGGAAAGAAATGCCGTATCTCAAACTGTGTGCTTCTTGACAGCGTAGTTATTGGTGACGACGTTCAGCTCGAAAACTGTATCATTGGGCGCAAGGTCAAGATGGAGTCAAAGTGTAAATTGGTCAACTGTAATTTAGAGGGCTCCTATGTTGTCGGTACCAACGTCGACATTAAGGGTGAAACTCTCAAGAACATTCATCTTAACTACGAAGACGATGGAATGGAGGATTTATATGACGATACGGATGAAGACGAAAGCGGCGAAGAACACAGCGAGATCGATGATGATGATGATGAAGTCTACGATGAATACAAAGGCTACGATGAAGACTTTGAAGGTGAAGACATCTTCGCACGCTAAGAGTCAGCCATCTCTTCCTTGCTATTGTGCTAAGCAATCAAAATTTTTTTCTCTGTATAAAAAACAGCTAACGTCCACTTTCCCTTTTCCACCTCGCATAACACCTTCTTCTTCTCCATCTCCAATCTCTCTCTCTCTCTCTCTCTCAATAGATGGTGCGCTTGAATTTAACTTCTTTACTTATCCTCGGAGCATCAGTAGCACACGCTGCTGATTGTACGACTACGCAATCTGTAACCCAGATTAGCACAGTTCCTGTTTACGCTGGTCACCACACTGGTGATGTCGAGAACACTGCGACGGCAGCATATGTACCAGACCCAACTTTTGGCTTGCAGCCTACTTTCAGTCTATACGTGCCTATCAGCGAGTATGACAACGCGATCGGGTTCAACGTGGAGGTCTCAGATGTGTCTGAGGGCCTGACTATCAGTGCAGACTCTTGGAAACTTTTTTCTGGTGACGTTAACGACTTTGGCCAACTGGATTCCTCTGTGTTTTCAGTCGATGACAACACTCTTGAGTTTGTCGGCCTCACCAAGGACCCATTGTTCATGATCACCATTTCTGGTAACATTGACGATGCTTCTTATCCTTCGTATTCGGCACAATTTGTTATCTACCTCAATTTGGCAGACTCTGATATCAACCTTGCTAAAAGAGACTTGCTTGCGATTACGGTCAACCCAACAATAGTGAATCCTGATGCTGTTGAAACCGCTACCAGTGGTGCTTCTTCTAGTGCTACATCTGCAGCTAGTGTTTCGGTTATAAACTCATCTGTTACTGGTTCCACTTTTGTTTCGCAAGATTCGCAAGACATTACTGTCACATTTACTAGCACTCCAACCGTCACTGCCAACACTGCTTCCACCTCTACTATCACCGCGTACAGTACAACTCTCATCACGACCACCAGCTGCTTCGACAACTCTTGTTCCACTACAGTTGTTCCTGCTGTGGTCTCTGAAGTTACTACTGTTGTCGGCGATTTTACCACCGTCTACACTACTACTTGTCCGTTATCTAGTACAGTCGAGGATAACCACACTACGGAAACCAAATTTTCCACAGTCACCCAAACCATTACATCTTGTTCAGACAATAAGTGTTCCACCTATCTGGCGGCTGTCTCAGAAGTTTCAACTGTTGTTGATGATATCACTACCATTTATACTACAACTTGTCCGCTATCTGAAGCTTCAGAAACTTCATCTACTAAAACTACAGTTGTAACTTCAGAAGCTTCTGAAGCATCTCTGACAGTTGAAAATATAGTGTCAACTTCCGAAACCTCAACAATTTCCAGCACTGAAGCACCAGTTAGCATAGTTACTGCTGCTAAGACTTCGGTCTCTTCAGTTTCGTTAGAAGAAGAAAGCACTTCCACAGCAATGAATACTATTACTATGACTAAAGCAGGCAAGGCATCAACAGAAACTCCTATTGCTACGTCTACTTTTTTTGATTCTTCTGTTAGAGTCCAGCCTTCTAGTTCGTCCGCATCAGTTACCATTACTACGGACTTTGCTGTTTTCGATGCTGGTGTTGGTCATCCTACCGTCGGCTGTTCTTTCTTCACCGCGGTTATGGGTGCCATTCTACTTGTTTTAGGCTTTTAAAGGTGATTTTAGTTAATCAACTTTCAAATTGTGATTGTTAAAAAGATAAATGATGAGAGAGAGAGAAAGAGGGAGAAAAAGAGTGAGATCAAAAAGAGATCTTTCATCATCATTTTATTTTTTGTCTTCAGTTGCGGTTTATCATAGGTTTTCAATGTTCCACTTACTATCGAATTGGTGTAATAACAAATACTTTCCGTTCCACCCCTTTTGTTATTGTGATCACCATTTGTTGTATGTTTGTTGCCTTTGTTAAATCAGTAGTTTTTAATGTTTTTATATTGTTTTTAAACAACTTTCGTTTTTTACTTCCAATCTATGTAAACTTTGAAACTTTTAGTTGTTCATGTTTGCTTAATCTCTATGTAGTAGCAGCTTTTGTCCAGCTTTACAGTTATTTTGGAAGGGACACTTCCCACAAACTTTGCTATCTGTGGTGTGCGTAGCCTCTCTTTTTCCCATCCATAAATCTAACCCCTGCTCAATAATCTTTTCAGCATAGCTATTGTTGTAGTACCTTGTAATTTGCTTGGTGGTATCATCTTGTTGAATAAGAAAATCAATGTACATTGTTTTAGATATAGTTCCTTTCATAATAGACATAGTTTGGGCTAATCTCGCAATCACGTGTGCTAACGTCGGACAAATCTTCCAATCTCCAGACAAAGATGCTATCAGTGGTATGTCACTTAGTATTTGGGGCATGGAGAATTTAATACTCTTATGTTCAATGGTTTTGATGGTCGCATCCAGCTCTCCATAAAAAAGACAATAACCTTCTTTCATTTGCTGGAAATCATGCGCCAAAAACTTGTTACTAGCTGCAAAAATTTTGATCAAGTCATTCGAGAGGGGTTGTTCTATATCAATTCCCCTCTTTATACATGTTGCTTTCCAACTGTCAAAATTTATTTTCATATCACTAGCTAATATTGAAAGCAGTTTATTGTAAATGGAAACTTGATCATTTGCAACCATTATTACATCTTGGCTAATAAAATATCTATTTCTAGTTTTTAGTTCTCTAATTCCAACATTTATTTCGTCACTCCAAGAACAATAGTTTTCTTCAATACACGAAAGCCACTTTTCAAAGTTATCAGTATTTGAAACAACAGAAATATCTTTTTTATAAGCTTCCACTGCACCTAAATTCTTAGATTTTAATTCTAGCTGATCAATTATACCGCTCAAGGTGATAAAATCATTAATATTGTTATCAAAATTTTCATTCTCGTTTAACAATTTAAAACTTTTTGCATTGTAGTGACCAACCACCCTAACCTCTCTGCAAACCCCCTCCGAAAAGAGTTTTGTTAGTCTGCCAAACAAGACTTGTAATGAAATGGCAAATTGGGTTTCTTCTTTCTGGACTTGTGCAAGATTGTCAACGTGAATATATCGATGAGCACTTGTAACAATATCTAAACTAGCCTGCATTTTCTGCTTGAATATGTCTTTATCAACAACCTGAACTTCCTCTGAAGTGTTTTCCGATAATTCTTTATCTGTCATGCTGTCAATTTTAATGGGTGTACTATTTAGTGCTGAGCTTTGTTCATCCAAATCTTCAAATTTAGCCAACTGCTCGAAATTAGTTGTCACTTTGGAAAGCGAATCACGGGTTTCAACTGAAATGTTAGCATCATCATTTTCCATTTGATCACTCTTATGTAAGTCCACTTCATCTCCAGCAAAGGAATTGGCATATTTAGGCACGTTTAATATACTCTCATCCAAATCAAGTTCAAATACTAAGGTATCTGCAGCTTCATCATCAACTAGGTCCACAAGTATTTGCTTATGTACGTCCAATTCTTCCAGTCTATGTTTGGCAGTTCCTATCTTCATGTATTTATTCACTTCTGGAGGCATTTTTGAATACAACTGGTACATTTTTTTAAGTTCACAGTACCTTTTATTCATTGAAATACTAGTTACGTTAATCCTTTTAGTTTTATGTAAAATCGAAGATTGTGTTATTTCGCTTTCTCTTTCATATGGCGTAGTGCCAATGGACTTTATGAACTGGCTTGGCAAGTAGGTATTTTGCGGGTCATTATTTATTAAACGTGTTAGCTCTTTAACGTATCTGTCTATCGAGTTATCCGCCTTGTTGCCATAGCTAAAGTTAGAAATTGCCTTCAATACATCCTCTTCCGTGAATGTTATTGAGGTAGGGATGTGAGGTTTAGTTATCGCTGTTGGAGCTGCCTGTAAATTTCGTGCAGTGGCTTCTTCTGAAAAGCTAGTAAAACTCCGTAACCCAGAATAAGTCCAAATTCGTTTGCACAATGACATTTAGTCAACAAATCAGTATTATAGAGTACTAGAATGTGTTGAAACGCCTTTTCTAATGATTACGATTCTGTTTTCCTATTAAACTTACGCGTTACAAAACTTCTCTTCTATATATCTTGCTCAGCATTTTGTACAACTCTTAGTTGAAGTTAGTCGTTCAAAAAATGATAGCTAGATTTGGTTATTGTTGAATTGCTCTTTAATATTATTAAGAGATTAATTAAGGGTTGTTTTAATAAGAATAATATTGAGTAACCTTAACTGTTTTGCAGTCTGTTGAAATAAAGTGTAGTGGATTTACAAAGCCTCTTATTGTGTAGGAAGCAACTGAAAACTGAAATGACAACACTTGCCTTTTCATATTAAGTTTGAAAATGTCAGTTAATTGACTTAAAAATTTCAAACCTTTGCAACATAGTCACGGTTCAGCTGTGACGTAAAGCTAGAAGGCAGCTTCACAGCACACGTATAAGATGTTAAGGAAATTTTAACCTAACCTGTTGAAGAGATAACTTGAGTATCATTTTGCAAATTTACATTGAAGTTATTAAAAATAAGCAACTAAATTTGCCCAAACATTTTGTTGTCAATAAGCTTTAAATAACAGCATTTCAGAACAGTCCTTACATAATGTGTATCACAAAATAATTGTTTATGATTCTGTACAAGAATAGAGATGAAAGATTGATAAATAGGCGTATAACAAACAAATGAAGAATTTGCTTCAAATTCACAAAATGTTGCAATGATATCTTTAAGGAAACGAGAAAAAACAGCTCCTTTTGGGTCATTTTCAAACTGCTGAAAAGTTGATAACTGTTCAGACATCATATAAATTGGATGTCAATTATTCGGCACAAACCCAATTGTAGGTACTATAGTTCTCAAACTTTGATCTAACATGCTAATCATCTCTCGAATACAGGATTAATAATTTTGGTTAAATCATGTACGCTTATTGTGATACATAATTCAATAACTGACTGGTGATAATGTCTCAAGAAGACTATACTTTAGCAGTGTCTAGATTTTTAAGTTGCATCGAAAAAACAAACATAGCAGTTCAAAGATACAAACTATATTTTCAAGTACAACGCTCTCAGAGCAACAAGCATAACAAAACAAAATAGCTAACGTTTTTCAAAATCGATGAATCGAATAAATTTCACATCAAACGTCCATTGATTCAAAAATGTTGAAATGTTAATGTTGGGATTAACTTATTATTTTGTTTCACGATAGCTAAGCCTATGTGGTAATTATTCACCCAAATTGAGCAGCCCATCCAATACCTAAAGAGGCTTGGCAAATATGCAGCCTGCACTTTTTATGCAAAATTAAAAACATTGCATTTAACGACTAGTTGCGCTAAGATACGTGTTTCAAAACTTGCAGAAGGGATAGTAGTCTAATGAATTGGCTATGCATGAAGAACTGCTGATTACTATTGCCGACTATTTTGCCATTCTTACGGCAATATTTCTTCAGATACCCTATTGAGCAAACAGCGAACGGCTTTACTAACAGCGACTTTACATCTAAAAGTAAAGCAAGGGTTCTTACTAGTTTAATGGTAACATTTTTATCAAATCACCAACTTGAACTTTTAACTAAAGCATGATATTTTACTTGAGCAATGTTTATTACAAATTAAAATGCATCAATTTTAAAGTGAAAGACAACAACAAAAGCCTCGTTCACCTTTATTCAAGATTATGCTGATGGCTAGGGTATGAAAATGTATATTTACTTACAGATGTTGCATTAAGCCTTTGATATTAGTAGCTTTATACAAACTAGTGAACTAGTATTCAATCTGTGGTGTTGACAAGTGACTATACAACATTTTTAAAAAAGAGCAGTAAGACTTTTTGTACTAAAAAAGAAACAAACTAAAATTCAAGTAAAAAACATTAAACAGCAATAATTAAGCATTTGGCCCTCTACTATTTCTTTCGTCGATTGGACTTAAGAAAGGGTTTTTGATGGTGACAAAGTTCGGTTCTTCTGACTTTTCGAAGTAATCACTGGTTTCAAGATTGCTTGAGTTTTTCTTTTTGATTTTCAAGTTGTTGTTCTTACCATATGCAAAACCTGGATAGAATATAGTTAAAGTAATTGCTGCTAAGCAAATAAGCAATCCGTCCAACGTTAAAACATAAATTTCGGTGTTAGCTAGCTCAGAATCCCAACCCTGAGCAAACTCTACTACTCTGTAGATAGATCTTGCAAAAATCAAGATGACAGCAAAACCAACAGCAGCTATGAACCAATGTAGGAGACTCCTTGATCTGATGCTTGCATATTGTGGCTCAAAACTGCTATCACCGTGTAATTTGTACGCACTGTAGATCTTCCAAATGAAAATATACCATAACGTTTGAAATATAGCCATGACAACAACTTGAAGGATCAATCCAGCAAGCATGATATTAGAACCAAGTTCACCATTTCCACTAGAAGCAACTCCACCGCCACCACCTTGCAAAAATATGCAGCAGACATCGACAGCAATGAAAAGATACGAATATGTCATTGGTTTCAAGAATGAGTATTGAGTACCGTAGATGGTGATTAGTTGTGCCAATATGTAATAAATACCCGCCATGAGGAAAGATGGTGCAAATGTTAGACAACTCATTTGCATCGCATACGCTGTTAAGCTATTAATATTCTTTGAAGACCAAGCACGGCCGATGTATCCAACTATTTCCAAACCAATACCAAAAAACCAAGAGCCTAAAAACCACCATTCACGATACAAAACACCTAAGATGGATTGAATCACTAAAATAATACCGAAAACCACAGCAAATACAATATTTCCTGCCATTGATGGAGTATTACCACCATAGTATTCAAACACAGAAGATGTAGTGGCAGCAGTAGCACTTGCTGTTGCAGTAATTGTCGCAAATGTAGTGGTCTCACTCATAATTGATGAATTAAAACTCCTGGTTGTTCAAGAAAATTAAGCTTGGTGTTCTGGATATTTATATTAAACATTCCAGCAAACAGTTATCAAGTTTGAACCTTTAAGTTTTGAGGCTTAACATTAAAACTCCATTGTTAAAGCACGATTTGCAGCCAAAACAAATTTTTGTTGATTATAGAGGCTGGGTCGGATGGTTAACTGACAACAGAAAAATGCACAATAGAAAGTAGACATCAAAAATTTAAAGCATAGTGGCTTAGTAAAATCGTTTCAGGGTCGCCGTTTGGTGCAGATGAAAGTTGAACAATAATCAAGGCTTGTCAATTTCAGCGTTAGACCCTAGAATCTTTGGAGCTGGTTTTAGACATTCAAACCAACTTGTTCAATAAACCCTTCTAACGATAAATAAATGCTTGACGTATTCTGTCCACATTGGCCAGAAAAATCTTTTTTCTTAGTGCTATTACCGTGTCATCTTTCCTATTGTTTAACACTCAAAAAATATGCGTGCATGCATCTCGGCTTCTTTAGCAATTGGTCAATCAAAAGCCAAAAAGCCTTACATATCAAAATGGAAATATTTGCTGAATAGGCTGCTGAACCCAAGCGGCTTGTTTGAATAAACAACCTTTTATGCTAAAACAGCTTTTGCAATACAAACAACAACAGGCCAGCCCGTGTCACTAACACACTGCAGTGCTCTTTGAGCAAACTAACGTTCTCTAGTTATTGTGTCATATTTGAAGATAAATTTGCACACCACAACTTCAATTTCATTAGGCATTGCTAGCAACATTTTTCATGTGTTTAGCATATCATAGGTTATGTTATTAGAAAACAAAATAAGTGATGCGTTTCTGATTTAAATTATTCATTGCACAGTAATGTTGCTGATATTTTTGGAAACAGTTATTTAATGGCATTAACAAGTTTCCAAAATTTAGGCCTGCAATTCAAATAGTAAGTCAGCTTGGAATAATGTTAATGAATAATGTGTTTTTATGTTCATGAAGCCACAAGCAAATAACAAGTTCCTACAAACAAAAAACTGCAACTAACTCGAGTCCCGTAAGCATGTTACAAAACTACTTTGTTAAGACTGGTATGTAAGCTTTTGTGATTCTAAAGGAACGTGTCCCAAAAATAATAGATGACTTTGCATATTCACACAATCAAACGCCAAACTTTGCTGCTTTCAATGGTTGATGTTTTATAAAATCAAATACGGTAATACCAGCATCAAAATGAATTTCCTTAAAATCTCAGTAGACTCCTCTCTAAAGCAGTAGTTGATAGATCAGGAAAAGATACTTGCAGTACACATTAAATGTAATTATAAAAGAATCCATTAACAAGAATTTTAATGCGCCACAGCATGATTTTCAAAGACTAATTTCATGAACCACCAAAAAGAATAAAATATTTCACGTTCTCGAATAATGATAATGCTCACAATTTACGATACTAAAAGTTTTAAGCCAAAAATACTTAGTCAACTATATGTTAACTAAAACATACATTTTTGTGTTATCAGCTCAATTAATATCAAAAGTGATGAACAAAAGTTTAGTTTGACTCGCAGTAGCGCTGTTCATTTTCTTGATATCTTTTTTCGTCGTCATAGGTAACATCTCCATCATCTTCTACTTTATAGTTATCAACGACCTGCTCAGTATGTCTATTTTTGGAAAAAAGAGCCTTGAAACCTTTTTCAATGTACAAGTGTGAATTTCTGCCATAGGCAATACCAGGGTGAACGACTGTCATCAAGAAAGATGCTAAAGATATCATTAATGCTTCAAGGATCATGAAGTAAATTTCGTCAACAGCTAGTTTCGAAGACCAACCTTCTGCTAATTCAATTAGTCTGTAGATTGATCTAACGAAAACCAGAAGAACAGCAATTGACACTGTTCCTAAATAAATAAAATGCAACTTGCGTTTTCTGATGTGAACAAAGTTTGGATTGAATTCAGAATCACCATACATTTTGTAAGCTTTGTAGACTCTGAACAAAAAAAGATACCAAAACAGTTGGAAGACAGCTATAGTGAAAACTTGGAAAGCTAGACCTCCAACCATGATGTTAGACCCTTGTTTGGTACTTTCAAACAGCGAGAGGGAGCCAGCAGCCACAGCACCACCAACAGCCTGCAAGATAATAGATATGAGATCACCTAAGATGAAGACCAACGAATAAACCATCGGCCGTAGGACAGAATATTTTTGACCATAAACAAGCGTCAATTGAGCAATGATGTAATAGATACCTGCCATCAAGAAACATGGGGCCAACGTTAGACAAACAAGTTGCAAAACGAAGGCGTTGAAATTGTTGATATTCTGAGAAGACCAAACTCTACCAATATATCCAAGCACCTCCAAAACTAAACCCGATGACCAACAGGATAAAAACCACCACTGGTGGTAGAAGACACCAAATATCACCTGAGCGATCAACATAATCGCGTAAACCACCAACAATGCAATGTTACCACCAAGAGAAGGGTAATGCCCTGAGTAGAATGCATTATCGTCAAAGATCTTTTTCATAATGGCAGACGCCTCTGCAGCCTGTGCAAGATCACTTGCAGCGGTTGTAGTTGCTGTGGCAATGTCATTCAAAACGGAGTAGTAGTTGAGGGTAGCTTGTGCCTGGAGAATTTTGTTTTCCAAGGAGATTGATGTAATACTGTTGGTAGCCGTAGCCAATACTGAAATAGCACTATACTGATTAGCTTGGACATTTTCCAGCACAGACGTAATTGTCGCATAAGGGATTGTCATTGCCGTCGGAATAGACGTCACTGAAATGTGAGATGTGAGTTGTTCTGCAAGAGCATCCAGACCAGTTGCCCCTCCAGAAGACTGAATCAATTCTGTTATGTTCATCCTGTTCCCTGACCAATTGCCCAATTGACTTGAAAAAAAAAGATTGGACAATATGAGGCCTTTTTCAATGCATGTTTTAAGGCTTTTAAAAATTTAATTGTTTCGCAAGTTCCGAAGTTCAACAATATTATCACCGAGGATCTCCGCTACAAACGTAACATTAGCAAAAAATGTCAACCCGATAACTGCAGGATCACTTCTTCTTACGTGAAGCCGCAGCTTTGGGCTTCTTAGTGACTTGTTTAATGAGTGAGTCCTTGCTGACGTCCTCAGTGTCTTCGCTTGTCTCTTCTTCTTCCATGTTTTTGTCAGCGTCGTCATCAATAGTATCCAAATCAGATGGGGCGCGTGCACCCCTACCCCTTTTACTGACGGAATCACCTGTCTTGTAAATGATTGTCGGATGCACATAAGAGTTGTACTTCCTAGTTAGCCCTGATTTTACAGAGGTCGGGATTTTTTTGAATCTCTCATCAGGCTTGCGGCTTCCACTGACTGAAAGCTCGATAATGTTGTCAAAGTCTTCTTTCGTCAGGTAGTAGTTGTCCAAAAGTTCTAGCACCTTGGGTATGCCCCCAGCGCCATTGTCTAGAAGCTCATTCACTATTATGTCTTTCATATATGGAACATACACTTCTCTTAACTCCGAGTTGTTTGTATTTGTTTTTGTACACGTATGGTATTGTAGATTTTGAACAATTCTTTCAAACTTCATTCGCTTAGAGTTTTGTCCAAGCCACGATGTGAACATCACTCTTCCTGCCAATTGGCCCTGAACTTCCTTTGCGGGATAAACAGTCGACATTACTGCGTGGTACGGCAATAACGACCACTGTTGCTCAGACCCCCTAATCACTGAATTGACTAAGTCAGACTCGGAAATATGGTCAGCGGCTCTCGACACTTTCTCAAGCTGCTCTAACTTAGAACTCGAAGAAGGCTTAGTAGACTTGTAGTTTTCATGAATCATCAAGGGGATGATGTCCATGTCGTTGAAATATAAACCTATCTTTTCATTCAACGACAGTCTATTCACAGAGAGTAAACGTGGAATAATGTCAAATGGCTTCAGTGATATCTCCTTCTCCCATGAATCCTGTACAGATGTCAGATTCTGAAAATTCAAACTGCTTTGTGTCCTGGCAACTGTGGACATGATGTTGATAATTTGTCGAATGTCATTGTGGGTGATGGCAACGAGCTGATCAATCAAATTAGGATCCAACTTCAACCCCTCTCTATGTGCAATTGTCATCAATCTCGACTTCATTTCTCTAGCAGTTGGTCTTCTCCAAGCCATGTCGTAACAGCATTTGTCCAAAGGCCTCATCTTTGGTAACGATTTGTCATTGCAAATAAGAATCATTGGCGTCTTGGTGATTTTACAAAATTGAGCAATCTGAGCCACACCACCGTTGTCACCACTGGACATACCATCAACTTCATCCATAATCAGACAAATTTTCCTTTTGTTCTCGTGACCTTCACTGTTGGAATCAAAGAAACCAGCAACGGAAGTGTTATCAAGAGCCACTTTCAGTTGCTCGTTTAACAACTTCTTTGATCTGAAGTCAGAAGCATTCTTTTCAATGATATCATAACCTAGCTTTTTAGCAATTAATGTAGCAGCAGTTGTCTTACCAACACCTGGTGGACCTGAGATCAAGACAGCTTTAAAGTTATCAATGGTACCACCAGACAGCTTGTGTTCTGTGTCAAACCACTTTTCCAACCAGCTATAAAGCATTTCAACGTTACCCTTATTACCACAAATTTGCTTCATGTCGTTAGGAGCATACCTCACTGTCCATAGCTGGCTTTCCCTAGCAGTGACATCCTGAGAACTGATTACGGTACCAATCGAGGTAGCTGAACGAGTGGATGGTCTTTGGGAAGAAGAAGAAGAGGAATTAGCGTCGTTCCTTTGTGACAGCTTTTGAGATTCCAGTTCCGCTTCTCGTTTAGCTTCTTCTAGTATTTCTCGTTCCATGTCAGCCTGCTTTGCTCTAGCCTTCTGCGCCTCTTCTCCTGATCCGCCACCTAGCGGCATGGATGCTATCAGCTGTATAAACCCATCTTCGTCAATGACTTTGGTCTTTAGACTCTGGATCTTTTTGATTTTGCTAGGTCCGGCTTCCCTACCAATTACCACGCATGAAGTTTTACCACTGATGGATTTGGTTACCTTAGCTCCGTATTGCTGGGCGAGTCTTTCGCACTCGTTCCTGTCAATGGAAGGTAACACACCTGTAAACACGATAGTTAAACCCGTCAAACACCCTGGTCTACCAACTGGTAGATCTCTATGACCTGTGGATGCGGCCTGCCCTTGAATGGCCTTCAATTGGAAGAAATTCTTGCCCTCCATCTCGGGATCTATTTTCAAGTACGACTCATCAGCGTTTGGGATCCTCTGAAGCACATCCTGTGCAGATTCTTCCCCTTCTTGTGCAGCTTCCTTTACAGGTTCCTTTTTGGCCTCTAGTTTAGGTTTCTTGGTCTCTACCGAGCTCATACTTTTGCTAACTCTTTTAACCCCATTTTTAGCCTTCAGCTTATCTGCACCAAAAAACGATGAAATGTCCTTACCAGCCATAATTGCTTGATGTTGTTGTCGTTTGCAAAGGAAGGAAACGATGAAAACTTAGCTTGACGCGTAGCCTTGCATGCTTACGTAAACCAACCCTCTCTCGCTTGCTTGTTGAGAAAAAAGCGCTGAGGTGGAAAGCTTTCCGAGATGATGATGGTGCTACTTCAAGAACGCAGGAGGGATGAAGGACCTGTCTAACATCGTTATCAACGGCAAGTACCGGTTGTGCAATAGAATTGGATCAGGTAGTTATGGGATTGTGTACTCAGCACAACACTGCTTTACAGGGGCCTCGTATGCGGTGAAGATCATTTTGAAGAACAATTCAACGAATACCAGCAATAATAAACAGTTGTTAGTGGAACTAGAAAAGAACCTTATATACCAGGCGCTTATGAAAAATGGAGGACTACATGCCAATCTTCTCAACTTGGATTTGATCGAAAAACACGGAGCTGATTGTCGTTTTCTTCGAGAAATATCTCTACAATTGAAAGTCCACAAACATCCAAACGTACTATCCATCTTCAAAGTGTACGATTTTGATAATTCTATTTTTGTTGTAATGGACTATTATCCTGAGGGTGATCTGTTCGCCACCATTGTGGACAAGCAGCGGTACAAAGACGATCCCTACTTGGTGAAGTCGGTCTTTGTGCAGATGGTCGATGCCATCAATTACTGTCATTCAAAGGGCGTTTACCATTGTGATTTGAAACCCGAAAACGTTTTAGTGGCAGACAACGGTACACGAATTGTTTTGGCCGATTTTGGGTTAGCTTTGCAAGACAAATTCATTGACTCTAATATTTCCTGTGGCTCTAGTTACTACATGTCACCGGAACGTATTCAGAATTTTTCGCAAGGTTTCAATACAATGGAATCACACTCTATCCACCTTGAAAGGTTGCTTGACCCTCAAGCACATCGAGGTGAATGTCCTCAGCATGGAAATGTAAAGTTCCCAACTAGTGCGGGTGATGTCTGGTCCTTATCAATTATTTTGATTAATTTAATTTGCATCAGAAATCCATGGCTTAAGGCTTCTTTTCATGACACCACGTTTAAGGCCTTCGTTCAAGATCGCAAAATTCTAATGAAAATTTTACCCATCTCCAATGAAGTGTTTCACATATTATGCAAATACTTAGCGCTTAATCCATGGGAGAGAGGTACTCTTTTTGAATTCAGAACGGATATTTTGACATGTCAGAAGTTAACCGAAACTGGTCCTTTATCTATTAATTCCGCATTAGGTGCATTGGACATCATTACCACCGAATCTCAAATGAAGATCAATTATGATGATTTCTCTGTTTGTCCAATTCCTGTCGATCATGTTGCTCTTCAACGCCAAAGATCACGTGAAGATGTTCGTGAATCTCAAGAAATTGAGAACAACTACATACCTGAAAGTACAAAGAATGATGTTCTCAATAATGGTGGTATGACCTTTGCAGATGCTGAAAACGAACCAAAACAATTGAAAGAGCATTCCAAAGATTGTAAGAACTGCGTTGATTGTGGTTTTGGTTACGATTTTAATGAATGCTTTGGTGGTGGTAACGAAAGTGGAACCTCTTTAATGACCTTATCAACAAGTTACTCCAATTACGGTACCGTTAATGCCGTTGGATCTAATGACAACCAGATTGGTAACAACTTTTCAGAACATCAAATCCAATTGGAAAATGAAAAAAGAAAGGCACAGGCTGCGCAAAGAGATTATCAATTACAACAACAGCAATTACGTGCTGAAAGACAACGTCAAATGAAGTTACAACAGCAACAGCAACAGCAACAGAGACTGAAACAGCAACAGCTTTTGCAACATCAGCAGCAGCAGCAATTACAAGAGCAACAGTTGCAGCAACAACTACTTCAGCAACAACAGTTGCTACAACAGCAACAACAGCAACAACAAAGTCATCATCATTTATTTTCAGAACCAAATGGCAATTTGTTAACAAAATTGTTCAAGCATGGTCATCAAAGAACGACCTCATCATCACCATCATCTCAAGGTTCTCAAAAGCGGAACTACTATCCGCAACCTGGCATGTCTCAAAACCAACAACAGCAATATATTTCTCAACCTTCTAACGTACAACCAGAGCATCCGTCCATTGTTTCTGATTTCAAGTCATTCTTCCCAATGCCTGGTATGAACCACAACACAAAGCCTATTTTGACACCAGCTGAAAATAGACGTAAAAAGTTTGTCACTAAAAAGAGAACGAGAAGAGTCATTACAGCACCTCAACGCTCAAGTTCGTCGGAACAGATCAAACATGTCACCGCTGATCCAAACGTTTCGATAAGTACACTACCTACAGACTCCAGAACATCCTCGGTCTTGCCTTTAAAAAAGCAAGGGCCCCCTAAACTCTTTGGTAGTCAACACTACTCAGGAGACTCATATCACTCTAACTCTGATGCTTCCATAATGATTGATGATTCAGAAGACTCTTCACCTATTCCGGGTCTTCGCAAGTTCAAAACAGACAACGATGTAAATAAAGTTAGTGAGCATTTAAGTGGCGTCAGCATTGACAGCAATGACGATTCTAGCAAATGATCCTTTTCTTATCTAATCTACGTATAAATATATATATAATTTTCACACATGTTTATACCAAACTAATTAATACAACATGTGTATTGGAATCTTGATAAAACATTATCTGAAAATTTACACTTACTTTGTGTCTTCCAAATACAAAATATTTGAACAGTTTATATTATTTTTATTGAGAGGGGGCTTAGATAGCAGATACAAAGCATGTAATTTGGATTCTGGTGTAATAATGCAAGTCATGAGCTAATCTTCGAGGCATTTTTTTCAACATTGGGCCCCCAGTTTTTACAGAGAAACAAAGTGACTCTTCTTTATCAAAGTGTAAGTCAATTGGCCTATCAGTTATCGACAATGCCTGGTGGAAGTATACTGAGTAAGCTATTTAGAAAAAACAAAAAGCAAGGGAAAGAAAAGGACGATACGGTGCAGCAACAGCAACATCATCACCATCATCATCACAACATCACTCATACTGGCTATGACGATGAAGATAAAAATGAAAAAAACATTATTGCAAGCTCGCTTTTGACTCCTAAAGCATCGAGTATGTCTAAAACAGACTCTGTTGATTCGATAAGTTTACGCAAGCTACGTTTATCAAGGTTTTTGGAAAAAAAGTGGGCAAATGGCAACAATCATCATCATTCAAAAAAGGAAGATGGTTTATTCGGCACGCATAAGCAGACAATTGATCATTCACCATATAAATTTTCTGAAAAAGGTAAGCATAGTGCAGAACAAATTTCTGAAAGAAAAATGTCCAAATTCAATGATTTTAATGCTCTTGAGAAATTAGTTAAAATGTATGGAGTGATTCCCTCAAAAGAGTCAGATGCACTCAAAATTTATTTACATGAGCATCCTATCGAAGTTAAGCTGGCAACATCAGAGGATGACGCTCTCATAGTTGGAAAAGGTGCAGGTGGTTCTGTTTTGCCGATATTCGATAGCGCTGACCAAAAGGTGTACGCCTTGAAAAAAATAAGACAACCATTACCAAATGAAAAGTGGGATAGCTATAACAAAAAGCTGCGTGATGAGTATAAATTAGCGCATTCAATGAATCATCAAAATGTCGTTATCACTTACGATTTATTACATGATTCAGATTTGTTTGTAATTGTAATGGATTATGTTCCATATGATTTTTTCACTATTATTATGTCAGGTAAATTTGCTTTAGAAGAAGCTTATTGTTACTTCAAACAAATGATCAATGGTGTAGCTTATTTACATGGCCGTGGAATTGCTCACAGAGATCTCAAGCTCGATAATTGTGTAGTGGATAAGAATGGTGTCTTGAAGCTAGTCGATTTTGGGTCGTCTGTTGTTTGGGAACGAAATTGGTTTGAAAGTGACAAAATTCAGACGTATAAGGAGGAGATCGGTTCTATTGAAGTGACTAGAGCAACTGGTATTCTTGGCTCTGATCCATACTTGTCACCAGAGGTATTTTATCAACAATATTATGATCCTTCAAAAGCTGACATTTGGTCATTAGCTATTATCTTCTACTGTATGATAAAACACCAGTTTCCATGGCGGATTCCAAAACCCAAGGAGGATAAGATTTATAATATGTTCACAATGAATGATAAAGAAATAGTTGATAAGAACGGAAAAAAAAAGATAGTGGGAAAACAAAGAGTCATTAACAAGCTTCCAGCTGAAAGTAGGGAATTGTTGAGCAGTATGTTTGAGTTAATTCCAGATAGACGACTATCTGTTTTTGATATTCAGAATAATTCTTTTTTTCAAGGCATAGAAGCTTGCCATTATTCCGATGATCCTAAATTTATTCCAAGTAATAATCATACACACAACTTAATTACAAGACAGGAATTTGAATCAGCAGAAGCGTTGAATAATGATACCAATAGCAAAGGTAAAGAAAAAAAATCGCCTGAAAATAATGATAAAGATTTGAATGTAGTTGTTGCAGAACGCACATCAAATGGCCAAGGTACAGATCCTTCTATAAGAATAGGAACAGTGACTTTACCACAAGAGAACGATGATAGTATAATTACAGAAAACCCAATTGTTGTCACTAATAATGAACCTGCTATGGTTGTGCCATCAATTGAAGTTAGTACATCCAATTAGGTTTTCTCAAGAGCCCATTATACTAGCGCTATCTTTTTTGTTATTTTTGCAATAATTCAAAGGATAATCATGAGATGGAAACAAAAGTTCACATATATATACTATGATTCTAAATATAACAATTAACTTGATGTTTTTTGTACATTTTTAGATAATGATAATAACGATATAAAGAATGAAAGCATGAGGTTATTTATTCAAAAGAAATTCTACGTACCTCTAAAATCACATAAGTTGATTGTAAATCATTGAAACGGATTCACCATTGTTGAGACGTCTGATGGCCTCGCTGAACATTCTAGAGACATCTAATACATCTACAATCTCCAATTCACGTCTTTCACGCTGATCTACACTATTAGATGTAATGATTTTCTTGAACAGTCCGCTATTAATAACCTTTTCTAATGCATCACCGGTAAATACACCGTGAGTAACAATTGCGTAAATATCTTTAGCGCCTTGCGACTTTAGTAGAGAAGCGGCTCTAATTAGGGTATTGGCAGTATCCACTAAATCATCAACAATAACACAATTTTTGTCACTAACGTCACCAACAAGCATATTACGATCTGCACTGTCGACTGTAGAGCGTTCTTTATGAATCAGAGAAAATTGCAAACCCATAGAATCTGCAACAGCAGTTGCTCTTTTGGCTCCACCAGCATCTGGTGAAACAATCACTGAATCTTTGTAATTTGGAATGTAATTTGAAATATAATGCTGAACTAACGGCTTCGAAAAAAGGTTATCCACAGGAATATTGAAAAAACCTTGAAATTGTGCATCATGTAAATCCATAGTAAGTATATGATCAGCACCTGCTGATTCAATAAGAGATGCAATTAACATTCCATTTTGTGCAATCCAAGGTTTATAAGTACCGTTGAACGTATCTTCTTCTGAAGTACCAATGCTTTTTGGCAGCAGAATTCCCCCAGCAAAAGAACCAGTACTTGGTTTTTTTGATAGTACTCCAGGAACCTCTGGTTGACGAGAGTAAAAGAAAAGCGGTGTGACAACGGTAATTCTCTTCGCTGAAGCCATTTTACAGGCAGACACCATCAACAAAAGTTCCAGAAAAGAGTCATTGACATTTCCAGCTCCTGTTTGACAAATAAAAACATCCTTTTCTCTAACAGATGTTCCAAGCTGGATTGAAGTTTCACCATTAGCAAACTTCATATAGGAAACCTTTCCTGGGGGAAGTGAAAGGTTTGCGCAAATTTTATGAACAAGTGATTCACTATTAGAACCCGAAAATATAACTATATCTCTCATCTAGAAACTAGCTGACTGGTAAGCTGTTACGATTTGAAAGCTGACTCTATTAAGGCATTGTTTTATTTTTAAAAATTTTTACCACCTAAATATACTCAGCATGGTATTATAAATATTGTATAAATCATTTGGTTTTCTTGTGTAAACAATGATGGTATTTATCCATTGTATTCACAATAACAATCCACCTGAATTCTTCTTCTTTTGTTTATCTCTAAAAATACGGTATCCAATTAGGCAACCGTAAAGAGCAACAGCAACTAAAAGAAGTTTGAAAAGTAACTTGAAGAATGAAACAATAAAAGAGAATATCCAGCCAATGAATCCATTTTCACTTCCATACTTTTCGTAATCTTGCTGTTGCAGCTTTTTTTCTTGTCTTCTAAGTCGGCTTAGTGTTTTACGGCTACCTCTTCTCCTAGTACTTTTACTTGATTGCTCCGTTCCTGAAACACTTTCGTCATTGATAGCGCCAGCATTGTTATATGGCAAATATTGAATTTCTTTGCCATCGGTAGTTCTAAAACTAGTGACTTTGATACTGTAGATGTCAACGTTATGGTGTAATTGACCAGTTTCAGCAGAAACACTAAGATATAGATTTCTACCCCTTGGTAAATAATTAGAAACATTCTCACCCTCCCTTCTGAAATAGACTTTCCAGTCTCCATTGCCCTGTAAGTCAGCTGAAACTTCAAAGATGTTTAGTGCACGAACATAGGTTATCTTCATTTTTGTCGGATTCTCGTTGTTGTAAACATTCGGGATCGAGCAACCTCCAGTTTGTGATTCAACTCCATCCATAGCATTGTTGTAAAAATTTGAGTTACCGTTGTTTCTTTGTAAGGACAAATATGGGAAAGAATTTCTGTTCTTCTTACCATTGTAATTTTTATAAGTGTCAATAAAAAGACCTAAACCATCCCATGCGGAACTAGCACCAAATACATCACCAGTTTTAATATTTTCACTGGTTAGCCAAATGGCCATACCATCACCAATAAGATTAAGCTTTTCTTGGGCTCCATGAATCTTAAATTCAAGCTCTATTTCAAATGCACTAAGATCACTTTCTGAAATTGGAGTCTTTGAACTCAAGTATCCGTTCTTTTGAGAATCATCTTTAACAAGTCTAACAAAGTCCCATTTTCTGGTTAAAAGCATATTTCCTCCATTGAAGTAGTTTGGAAATTGCGCTTTAGAATCAAGAAAAGGAGGTAAACTCAAGTACGAAACATCAAGCTTACTGTAATCTTGCCTGTAATTCAGTTGAGCAGAAATTGACTGGTAGTTACGGTACTCTGTGCTGTCACTGTCATCTGTCAAAGACACAGAGCCAGTAGACGATGAAGAAGAGCTTGATCCACCAAATGGCCAAATCAAATACAATAAAATCAAGAGCACCACTGCTAACAAAATCTTGGCCCTATTTGTGAGTCGTTTGTATATAGATTTTGACCGCTCAACAAACGATTGCTTCCTATCGTAACTCCCAATGGAGAAATCCATTTTAATTTGACTTTTCGAAAGTAGTTGATCTTTGGTTAACGTGTTTTTTTTTTTCACCTCCACAACTAAAAGATGGATTTATTTGCTATAAAATATATGTAAAGTTGTAAATATATACATGTTCATTAATAAATGGATCAGCAGATATTAGCTAATTCAAAGGTCAACCTCCTTATATCTTTCCCTTTCCTCCATTTCAACAGCCTTAGCACCAAACTCGCCAGCTTCAAATTGTTCATCAACTGTTAAGTTACTGGAGTTATCGTCATTAGAATGAGAGCTGTTTTTATTCCCATTTAATATTTCCTGGGCTTTGCTAGCATTGTACATTTCAATCAGTGGGGCCATCCTTTCGTTTTCAATGGCTAGGACTTCTTTTTCTTCTTTTTGTAGCTGGGGAAATGTATCGTTTCGGCGAAGATAATACTTTATCATGTAATACGGTGCTGTGTTCATTTTGAGCTGATGAAGTATACCTCTAGGATTGCATTCATTATCTTTTTGTGATAGTTTCAGCTCGCTGATTTTAGCTAACATTGCATCAAGAACACGAACCTCAAATCTCAAAGCATCGGCTTTGTAATCAGATTCCGACTTATCTTGCCTAGCAAAGTAGAGTTTGAAGGTGGACTCAAACGTAACTTTATAGATTTCACTTACCAAAGTGAGAGTCGCTGCATCATTTGTATTTAAAGCACATGCAATAGAATAGTTGATTAGATCCGAAGAGATTGTAAACCTTCGCAATATACCTGATAAATGCTTTCTCATTTTGATCAAATCTTCTTCATCTTTCGATACCATATAATTTTTAGCATAAGCCTTGAGTAATAACATCGACATGAACCTGTCAGGAAGAATGTTGAATTTATTGAGATCGTTAATTATTCTATTGACAAACTCTAGACTATGAAACTTAAAATTCATATATGAAGCTGGTACATTCATTTCTAAAAAGGCATGAAAAAACTCCAATGTGGGCTTCTGATCCTTTTGAGTATAGATCTCGTAAAACTGTACTCTTATATTGCTTATTTCTTCTATCATATTCAATTTGAGTAGCATGAAAAGCTCCTTGTTTGAAATCCGAAACTTGTACTGCAAGATTTGTTGAAATAGTTTTGTATTTGTATTTTGCAATTTCAATGTGTTTTTATCCTTGTTAGAGAGTGTTTTATTCATAAAGATGACTTTTTTAACAAATAAGCCTACATCGTTGTCATTTAAACGAGTGACCAAATTTTCATCTATTATCAAATTCCATAACCTTATTAGCTTCTTGTAATTTGCCACTCTGTTCCACTCGTCATATGTGTCATCATTGATCAATTGCAGAAACTGGATAAAGCTGTTATTTCGTAAAATGATTTTTGGCTTTAAAATACTTCGAGAAGCTTTGACGGAGGAGTGGTTGGGTTCTAACATATTATTTACAATCCACCCCTTCATTCTGTTTTCTAAAATCTGATCCTGGAATTTGGTAAACCTGAAAACATGATCATCTTCTGGATTAATTAATTTGTCTTTGAAAAAGGGTAAAAGTTGTTTTGAAAGTCTTTTGATTAAGTTATTTACAGTTGGTAAGGTTTCATAATCAATTAGCTGTCGTTTTATCACCCCAAGCGTCTTCTGAAACCCGTTCATTGTCCTACTTTCATGTTTAGATGAAAAATTCCCCTGACATCTGTAGAACTGCGAAAATAATTATTTTTTATTTCAATTAATCTATTACATATTCTTTATCACCTCTGACTTTCTTTCCAGATGCCCCCGAACACAGTTTCCAATCCCTACAAACGCATAGTTTTTGCCTTTATCTCTGTAACAAATGCTCTTCCAACAGAATACAGACCAAGAGGTGTTTTGATGAACCTTATTGGCCGATCGGAAGAAATCCACATTACCAAACACAGTGCACCATTGACGGAAAGTGAATTTTATGTATATTTGGCTACTTCTGCAGCACTGGTACTATTGGGTGGTGTTTTTGCTGGTTTGACGTTGGGTCTCATGGGCCAAGATGAGATTTATTTAAAAGTTATAGCTGCATCCGGTACTCCTAGTGAAAAGAAGTGTTCGAAGAAAGTATTGGATTTGATTAGTAAAGGAAAGCACTGGCTTTTGGTTACATTATTGCTATCAAATGTCATAACTAATGAAACTCTTCCTGTTATCCTTGATAGACTCTTAGGTGGTGGGTTCGCTGCCGTCTTTTCCTCTACCGTTGCTATTGTTATTTTTGGTGAAATTATTCCACAATCGCTTTGTGTCCGTTATGGTTTGGAGCTAGGTGCCTTCTTCTCTCCTTATGTTCTGGCATTGATGTATCTAATGTACCCAATTGCTTATCCTATTGCTATGCTTCTTGATTGGATTCTAGGACAAGACCATGGTACGCTTTACAAAAAAAGTGGACTAAAGACTCTTGTTAACCTCCATCATACCATGGGTGTTGAAAGATTGAATGCGGATGAAGTCACTATCATCAGCTCTGTATTGGATTTGAAAGCAAAACCAGTGAAGGAAATTATGACACCAATAAACAAAGTTTTTACTCTTTCGTCGGATCAAATTCTTGACCAAAAGAAAGTTGAGGATATTTTCAATGCTGGTTACTCAAGAATCCCAGTTCATTTACCTGATGAACCACATAATTTTGTTGGTATGCTTTTAGTTCGTATACTAATTTCGTATGACCCTGAAGATGAACTGCCTGTTTCATCATTCCCATTGGCAACATTGCCAGAAACTGCACGTGACACGTCATGTTTAAACATCCTGAATTATTTCCAAGAAGGTAAGTCACATATGGTTGTTGTGAGTGAAACTCCAGGAGAAGATATTGGCGCCATCGGAGTTGTTACACTCGAGGACGTCATTGAAGAGTTGATAGGGGAAGAAATTGTTGATGAATCTGACGTCTATATTGATGAAAACAAAACAATCAAGCGTTCAGTTCCTGGTCCTTTGGCAAAGAGAAATGTCACCACTTATCTCCATGAATTGTATAGAAACACCAGGAACTCAGTTGACTCTACAAACACTGGAAATAGCAAACCGTCCAGCGCATACATCGCCAAATCTACATTAAGTCAGAATAACTCGAGATCAAATTCTATTGTGAACAGGAGTCACCCAAAACACCCAATGGCTAACACAGAGTGTCAAATTAATCCTAAAATTGCTCATGGGTTTAAGCCATCTAACTTGGCAATTGACCCTCTTGTAACAGCTAATACACATATCAAAATAAAAAAACAACCACAGTTTCCTACGACAGCGGTCAAGCATGAGACAGACACGCTATTGAACAGTGCTGATAATAAGTTATATGTTCCAAACGGGGAGGATTTTGAACCAAGATCTCCATTACCGGAAGTGTATGATTCAGAAGCGTCTGCTTTTGTTCAAGGTATAGTTGACAACGCAATCAGACAAGACCAAAGGCCCGAACCGTCGTTTGTATCTGAATCTATGGAGTCGAAAAAGCTGAAGTTCAAAAATAATTCGTACGGGATCCCACTGCCTAAGAACGGCGGTAGTTCAAATGTTAGTCCGCTTCCCGAAAGCCAACTTTCAATTGAAGATGTGTCTCGTTCTGTGATTGAAAACAACTACATTTCCTCGAAGGGTGTTTCCAAGACTATCATCGAAACAAACAACGAAGATACTCCGCTTTTTGATGAAAGTGATACTGCCACCAACGTCTCAATGAAAAGCGGCAGAAGGCCTCGAAAAGGTAGTTTTTGGGTAGTCTAAGTATACTTTCTGATAAGTTGTTCATCCCAAAGACACGTTTTATATTTATGGTTTATTCTATTGTATAGTATCTTTTAGTCAAGAACACAACACTTTGATAACAGCATCCTCCAAACAGAGACTTCAAAGGCCCTCTTGCTAAAACAAAAAAATGAAAAAAATGAAGATTGTGAACCAATGAATTGTTGCAGCTGATTGTCTATCTTGTACATAAAGATTTATTTATTATTTTAGCTTAACAATAGTCATACATGTTCTGATATGCATTTTACACTTTCGTACAGTTTATGGTTATTGGGAATCCAGGCAGTGCAATTTTACTTCCAGGCAGTGCAGATCTTATAAAAAATTTTTAAAGATCTTTCTTCACTTGTTATACTAAAACAGGTAGCTTCATCAAGTAGAATGAGTGACAGACCATCAAAGAAGTCCAAAACCTTTGTAACTCCTGCAGAAGAAGAGGCAGAAGAAGCTGAGGCCATTTACAACTCTCATCCTCACCCAAGAGAGCCATTGGAGTTTCATGACGGTGGTGAGTTTGATATTAACAAAAGACACAATACCACATCAGATTATGCAGCAGGATTTGAAAGTGGCTCAATGAATCCCTTCACAGGTAGGCCATTTACTCAGAAGTATTTTGATATACTGAAAGTTCGTCAGGATTTGCCAATACATCAACAGCGTGCAGAATTCTTGAAAACCTTTCATGCATCTCAAATCATGGTGCTTGTCGGTGAAACCGGTTCTGGTAAAACTACACAAGTACCACAATTTGTTCTGTACGATGACATGCCACATTTGGTTGGAAAGCAAGTTGCATGTACACAACCAAGAAGAGTTGCTGCCATGTCTGTTGCTGCGCGTGTGGCTGATGAGATGAATGTGAAACTGGGTGAAGAAGTTGGTTACAACATTCGTTTTGAGAACATGACGTCCAACAAGACTATTCTCAAATATATGACAGATGGTATGCTTTTGAGAGAAGCTATGGAAGATCATGATTTGAGCCGATACTCTTGTATCATTCTTGATGAAGCCCATGAGCGTACATTAGCCACTGACATCCTTATGGGTTTGCTAAAACAGTTAAGTAGAAGAAGACCTGACCTGAAGATCATCATCATGTCAGCTACTTTAGATGCTGAGAAATTTCAAAGGTATTTTGACGATGCACCACTGCTTGCTGTTCCAGGTCGTACATATCCTGTAGAACTTTACTATACAAGAGAGTTCCAACGTGACTATCTCGATGCCGCTATTAGAACCGTCTTACAAATTCATGCCACTGAAGATGATGGTGATATACTAGTTTTTTTGACAGGTGAAGAAGAAATTGAGGATGCGGTGAAGAAGGTTACTCTTGAAGGTGAACAGCTAGTTAGAGAAGAAGGATGCGGTCCATTGAAAGTATATCCATTGTATGGTTCTTTACCTCCGCATCAACAGCAACGTATCTTTGAACCAGCTCCTTCAGCATTCAAAGAAGGTGGGCGTCCTGGAAGAAAAGTCATCATTTCCACCAACATTGCTGAAACTTCGTTGACTATTGATGGTATTGTTTACGTTGTTGACCCTGGTTTCTCAAAGCAAAAGGTCTACAACCCACGTATAAGAGTTGAATCACTTTTGGTTTCTCCTATTTCAAAGGCTTCTGCACAGCAAAGAGCTGGTAGAGCTGGTCGTACCAGACCAGGTAAATGTTTCAGACTCTATACTGAAGAAGCGTTCCAAAAGGAACTTATTGAACAATCATACCCAGAAATTCTTCGTTCAAATCTTGCCAATACTGTCTTAGAGTTAAAGAAATTAGGTGTTGATGATCTTGTTCACTTTGACTTTATGGACCCACCAGCTCCTGAAACCATGATGAGAGCGCTTGAAGAGCTAAATTACCTTTCTTGTTTGAGCGATGAAGGTGAACTGACTGCACTAGGACGTACTGCTTCCATTTTCCCGTTAGACCCAATGTTGGCCGTCATGTTAATTGCAGCACCAAAATTCGGTTGTGCATCTGAAGTTCTCACCATCGTTGCAATGCTCTCAGTTCCTACTGTTTTTATAAGACCATCCGGCGCTGGTGCAAAAAAGGCTGCTGATGATGCAAAGAAGTTATTTGCCCACCCAGATGGTGACCATTTAACTTTATTGAACGTTTATTATGCGTTTTTGTCTGACGAAGCCAGAGAAATGGGTCAAAGGAAATGGTGTATTCATAATTTCCTCAATTACAGGTCACTGAAATCTGCCATGTCCGTGAGGAAACAGTTATTACGTTATATGGAATCCCATGATTTAGAAGTAAACGAAGGTGACTACGAATCACCAAACTACTATGATAATATTAGAAAGGCCCTTGCTAATGGATTCTTTATGCAAGTTGCGAAAAAGAAATCTACTGGTAAAGGATATATCACAGTTAAGGACTCGCAAGATGTTTTGTTACATCCAAGTACAGTTTTGGCACAACAAGACGAATGGATTATTTACAATGAGTTTGTTTTGACTTCCAAAAACTACATTCGTACAGTTACATCCGTCAAAGCTGAGTGGCTAGTTCAATATGCTCCCAAGTACTACGATTTGTCAAACTTTCAACAAGATGATGTCAAAATGAGTCTGGAAAGAGTCGTTGATAGAGTAAACAAGATGAAAAAGAAATAGGTTTGCGACTCAAATCTCTATGCTTCATCATTGCCAAAACTAGGGGCTCGGAAATTTTTGAGGCAACAATAAATTATGTTTAATAGCATATATGTACCAAGACATATGTAAAAAATGCACATTTTAGTGATGTACTTAATAGTTTTTAAGAATTTTTATTTTATATTTTTATTAAAGTGTTAAAAACTGATATTTGGAATATTTTAGAGTTATGTTGTGTATTAATATCTAGATTAAGCCCATTCACCAAGAGATAAAACTTTTTCAATACCTCTGACAACAGTTGGAGTATCTGGGAAAGCGAAATCTTCTAATTCTTTAGCATAAGGAGTTGGGACCTCACAACCAGTGACTCTTTCAATAGGAGCATCAAGGTAATCGAAAGCTTCAGATTCCATAACTTGAGCACAAATTTCAGAACCAACACCGGAAGCTGGGAAAGCAGCTTCAACTGTAATGGCGTGATTAGTCTTTTTGATGGAAGCAATGATAGTGTCAACATCTAATGGTTTGATAGATCTTAAGTTGATAACTTCAACATCGACACCGTGCTTTTCCTTGACAATTTCAGCGGCCTCAAGACAGAAGTGGAGGTTTCTGGAGTGAGAAATGACTGAAACGTCTTTACCTTCACGTTCAATCTTAGCCTTACCGATTGGCAAGACAAAGTCAGGAGAAAGGACTTCATCAGAAATTGGGAAGGCATCACCGTAAAGCAGTTCGTTTTCCAAAAAGACGACAGGGTTTGGATCTCTAATGGCGGCCTTCAAAAGGCCCTTAGCGTCCTCGGCAGAGTATGGAGAGACAACCTTCATACCAGGAATGGCAGAATACCAAGCAGCGTAATCTTGAGAGTGTTGCGCAGCAACACCAGCAGCGGCACCGTTTGGACCTCTGAAAGTGATGTTGACAGGCATCTTACCACCTGACATGTAGTAAGTCTTAGCCGCAGAGTTGATGATTTGATCGATGGACTGCATAGCAAAGTTGAAAGTCATGAATTCACAGATTGGCTTCAAACCGGCAAAGGCAGCACCAACACAAACACCTGTGAAACCCATTTCGGTAATTGGTGTATCGATGATTCTCTTTGGACCAAACTTGTCCAGAAGGCCTCTGGACACCTTATAAGCACCGTTATACTGAGCGACCTCTTCACCCATGAGGAAGACGTCTGGATCTCTGTCTAACTCCTCTTGCATGGCCAAATTCAAGGCGTCTCTGACGGTCATCATTTGAACACCATTTTCAACACGAACGAGTTCGTGCTTGGCGGCACTGGTAGTGTGGACTGCTCTGGCTGCTTTGGCGATACTGGCAATTCTGGCTATCTTTCCGGAAAGCATGGTTATAGACTATGTTATGTTCAATAACTGTGAGAAACAAACTAACTTTAGTGGAGTAGATTAAATTCGAATTTTCCAAGCGCACCACAGAAGCCCGTATTGATTACCTTAAGTCACAAAGTTTTGATTTTGGTAGCTGACAGTACCTATTATACAGCTAGATAACTACAACAGCGCTTTCTCTATCTGTAATTCTTCCTTTGGCAATTGTTTCGGCTTTCAAATCATGATTCTTTCTTGAGACAATGTTGATCTTTTACTCGTTTAACTTTAAAAGAATATATATCTATATAATACAAAATACAATGCCAATGGCACGAGGAGAACTTAATTCTCCATACAAATATTGATAAACTCTTCTTCGTCTATTTCTCCGTCTTCGTCCAAATCAAACTCGTCAATCATAGCCATCAACTCGTCGTCAGTGAGATTCTCACCAAGCTCCTTTGCCACCCTTCTCAAGTTTTTGAGCGTGATCTTGCCGGTATTGTCGTCATCAAAAAGCTTGAATGCACGTCTAATTTCCTCAACAGGGTCCCGTTCAACCACTTTGGCTGCAACGTACCGATAAAAGTCATCGTAGCTAATGAGTTTTCTGTTGTCAGTGTCGTACTCCTCTATCACAGATAACACATCTCGTTTGGACATATCAAATCCAAGTGCTCGCAGTGCTACTTTAAGCTCATGGTAGTCTAAATAGCCATCGTTATTCATGTCAAAGAGAGTAAACGCTTCTCTAATTTCCTGTTTTTGTTCATTTAAAAGCTCCACTTTGGCTTGTCTAGCAGCCTTGTTCATCGATAACACATTATTCATACTTATATGTACAATATTATTGATTTTATCTACTCAATTGACAGCAGATTACTCCATATACTACAGCCAATAAGTGCCTATTGATGATAATAAAGGTGAGAAGAAAAAAAAATTGAGAACACTCCTTTTTAGGAACTGCTTAAATCAAATAATCGGTTTTTCCATGTCTCCTTATGGCTAGTTTTGATGTTCAGAACGAGAAAATGAAGGTGGGTGATCGAGCAATGATCTTGGTTAAACCAAATGGACTGCAAAGTTCAAGATTAGAACGTAAACGCGTCTTTGGAATCATCAAATTCATTGGCCCTACAAATTTTGCCAATGGTGAATGGGTAGGGTTGCTCCTTGATCGAGGCTTTGAGGATCATGCAAAGAATGATGGCTCCGTTCAAAATACTCGTTATTTTGACACTGGTGGTGAAACTCTTGGCCTATTCGTCAGATCGCAAGGCATTAGACTTGTTAATAAGAAAAACGATAGTCAGACAATAGTAACAGAATTCAAAGAAAGAGAAAAGATATTGCCCGATCTGGAAAACATTCAAGCACAGCTTGAAGTCAGTGAAGTAGAGAGACAAGTTCTTGCCGAATCAAACAAGAATCTTGAAAAAGAACTTCAGGGGTTGAAACTTAAAATAGATGCCATTAACCTACTCAAGGCACATAATGTAAATATTACTGAGGACTCATTGAACATCAAGATGCTTGAAGCTGAGCTACTACAAGAAAAGGAGTCATTTGCAGAGAAGGAGCTGGAATTGTATCAATATATTAACAGACTTGAGGAAGAGCTTGTAGAAGTACGCAACAAACTTAGCGCAATGGAAACTCAATTTGAAAATGCATTGTCTGATTTAGCAAAGTATGAGGAAGAAAACAAGGACTTGATTGAAAGGCTTGATGTTTTAAAACCTGGGTCAGCTGAAGAGATTATCGAAAAATTGACTGAGCAAACAACAGAGTACGCTAACAAAATCAATACATTAGAAGAAACTGTTAATATGTTTGAGAAGAAGGAGACCGAAAGTACCGAATTTGAGAAAGAGTATGTGTTGACTATCGAAAACTTGAACAATGTAATTAGGGAACTTGAAGAACAATTTGGTCTTGCATTATCAAAATGCACACTACTGGAAACCCAGCTTAACGATTCCTCTAATATGATCAAGTCTCTAAAGTTAAAGATGAGTAGTGAAGCAAATAGCACTCTTGCAAGCAATGTATTTCATGATGTCTTGAAACTTTCAGATAATCGATTTTTTGATATTTTACCTAACTCTCAAACACCAAATGAATCAATTACACTACTAAAAAAAATACTTCTTGTTGATCAAATAGCTTTCAAATTGATGGAAGTAGTTTCAAATATTGATAAATGGAAAGAACTTAGTGCAACTTGTACGGTTTACATCAATTGCTTGCTTTTTCACCCTAGACCAATTCTTCAAATTGTGATGGCTGAGGTTGATACGTTTCTGAATAAATTTTGGATGTTTCTTGAAGACACGGATTACCTAGATCTTATTTGTGAAATTGATGTACCATTTAGTTGGAACAACACTTTTAGCAACATGGAAAATGAACTGATAGCAAGAGAAAAACTGATTTATTTGAGCAATGATACCAATATTTTGCACCTGAGAGACAAAAATCAGGGATTTTTCATAGATTGTTATTGTCTGCAATTAATAGCTAGATGGGACGCAAAAATCATTGATTTAGATTTGGTTAAATTGAAAGCCATTGATTTAATCAAGATTGATACTCTTCCTGAAGTAGCAACAAATGATGATGATGTCAGAAATCTCAAACATAAGATTCAAGCTTTGCAAATTAAGCTCAAAGATGATCATGAACTACAACAAGAAATACATGTTCTAAGAAACGATCTTGAGCTACAAAGATCTGAAAAGTATCATCTAGAAGGTGACTTGAAAAACTTAAATTTAGAAATGAACAACCTGACAGGCAAATACTCATATGTGGTTTCCTTAATGAATAAGCTTGGACTGAACGCCAAAAATGATATGTATGAGCCAATTATTAATGACTATGAAGTGGTTGATAAAGTAAACCTCTTGACTATGATAAATACCCAACGTAATATGATCACCAAATTGTCTAATACTGATACCTCTTTTGAATCAGAAAATTATGAATGGTTGAGACAATGGCCTGAAAGCGTAAAGCGAGAGCCTTCTGGCTATGGTAGGCGTATAGAAAAGTTGTTTGAAACAAATACCAATACCAATAGTGACATAAATCATTTTGAGCTGAAAATAATCGATTATTTAGTAAGAACATGAGACATTTGTTTTATGAGAACTGTGTTTGATAGTATAATTTAATGATTAAACAGAACGAAATAATAGAGATAAATTAGGATATAAATACATAAAATTACACATTAGAAGGACGCAACTTTTTGGGCCACTTCTTCACTAAATCTATTGAACGGCGAGGATAAAGATACTCCAAAATGACCAAGAGTATCATATCCACAACTACGCATAGAACAAACAATACACCTGCCCAAGAGCCACATGAAAAGAACTTTATGAGTCTATTCAAGATTGATAAATCGTCTTGCTGATAAACTAGATCGTAAACCCGTTCAGTTCTCATAGCAACATCTGCCCAATCGTACATCTTTTTAACCTCCGAGTGGAAGCTCAAGGTATCAACTTGATTTGTTTTCAATTTTTCTACAGCAGTGTTAACTGCATTGAAGAGAGAATCTTCTTCTGGGTTTGCGAACACGGTCATCCTGGAAGGTAAAACTTCAGGAATACCACCCACATTCGTCGTCACTACTAGCAACCCGCAAGATGCTGCTTCAACAAGAACAGTACCGAATGCCTCTGTCAAAGAAGGATGCAAGTAAATTTGGCCCTGTATCATCACATTTCTAACTTGTTCGTGCTTGATGCTGCCAATCAGCTCCACTCGATCTTGCAGCTGATATTGCTCACGCATTTGTTCAAGGTCTACAAACTTCGGGCCATCTCCAGCTATAAGAAATCTAATATCCTTCCTATTGGCACACAATCTAGGGATAATTGCTGTCAACAAATCGGTCCCCTTGTTCTGAAATAAACGTGATATGACAACAATGGTGATCTTGTTCAAGGGAGGCCGCATCTTGGCTGGCTTGAAGTCGTCTGCAACAACGGCGTTTGGTATCACACTCACCATTGACGGATCCAGATTAGCTCGTAGAACCGTGTTTTCCTTGCATGTGTGCGATACGCAGATGACATGGCCTATATCCGTCAGCGTGAACTTTAGGAGCTTGTTGTGGATGATGGAGGCCACATCAGCGAATCCAAACAACGAGTGGTCGGTAAACACGGTTTTGAGTCCCATGGTGTTCCCGTGAACGATGGCCTCGTGGCACAGCGACGAGCAGCTGCCGTGTCCATGGACGATGTCTATCGACTCTCTTATGAAGATCTGGCGAAGTAATGGGAACGCAGAGAACACCGTTGGGAACGTGGACTCTCTGTAGAACACCTTCATGGGGCAGTAGTAAACCTTGAGGCCGTTGGTGAGCGTTCTCACTCCCTTACGATCCCCGTACGCGTGCGTGATGATCACCACGCTGTGCCCACGCTCGATGAGTCTCTGTGACAAGTGGTAGATGTGCAATTCAACTCCTCCTGGTTGTGGGTAGAAGAAGTCTGAAACAAGTCTATTTGCAGTGTTAGTAGAATTCCTGAATGCTAATGCTTCATATCTGTAACTCCATACGCTATGTTATACTGTTTTGGCATCGCTGATTCTATGCATAACCCCTGGTCCTTTATTCCTATGACCTCATTCATACACTACACTACTGTGATCCGGTAGAAGCACCGCTTTTTTTGTTTTCCCACCGTCGTCGGTACCAGAAGCCCCCAGTAAATTTTTTTGTCCCACCAAACTCTCTGCCTCTTCAGCTTCTCAGGGCCCTCTCCTGCAGTGATACATTGAATTTTTCCCCCAGCCCTTGTGTGTGCGCAAGCATTTCGCCCCAGCAGAAATGCTCCCCCAGTAAAAGTGCGCCGAAAAAAAATTTCACTCGTTCCGGCTTTGACGGGTTTGAGAGGTGAAAAAATTTGTAAGCATAGGCGTACTGAGGCTAAGAGGGAAAAAATAAAGACGTGTATCTACAGGTACACTGTTAGTGTAAAGTAAGCGTCAGACATAGGAGGCGTTCACGTTAGGCAGCAGACAAAGATATGCCTTCATCGAGATACACGGCGTTGCCACAGGAAGGTACGTCAGCTTTACAGGACGCAGAAGGGGGCGAGCGCACAGACCAGAATGAACAAAGCTCACATGAATCATCATACCCTTCAGACTTGCCACCAGAGTACGAGCCGCCGGGAGAGTTTGAGGAAATGCAGATAGAGGAAGATGGAGGGCAACAGCGGAGCTCGGACTTCATCCGGTCCAAGGCAAACCGGTTTGCAACAGACTTCAACCGTAGAGTTGTGCAACCGTTGAACCAGGCGCTGGACCCTGTTTATCAGCTCTATTGCTATGCCAATGCACAGTTTGAGTTGTACGTTGCCAAGGTGGGCAATCCGCTGATCGTGAAGCGGGTGCTTTTCATCGGCCTCATCACGCTCGTGCTCTACTTCGTGTCTCTATCCGGCGTGATAACAGACGGTTTGATAGGGGCGCAATCAGACTTTGTGCAGTTGAGCACTCTGGAGGACTTCATCGAAACGTCTCTAGACGTGGGCAGGATGGAAGAGACGATTGAGTACATGTCGAGCATGCCCCACCTTTCTGGAACTGCTGGTGACTTGTCCATTGCCTCCTACTTCAGAAACATCATCCGCTCAAGCGTGCTCCTAAACATCCCAGAAACTGAGTTTGTTGCATACCACAACTACCCTTCGAAGCCCGTCCTCAAATTACTAAGCAGCGACGAGATGATACACGAGTGCACTTTGAAGGAACAACACGAAGGCAATCTAGAAAATGACTACTTTTCACTGGCGTTCAATCCTGGGTCGAAACCTGGAAATGCGAAAGGAAGGCTGCTTTACGTCAATAATGGTGAGCTGATGGACTACAAGTTTCTGAGTGACTCAAATATCGAATTCAAAGATAAAATACTAATAATAAGGTACGGCGGTAAATTGCCTGCTTACACAAAGTTACGTTACGCACAAGAAAGGGGGGCAATAGGTGTCGTGTTCATTAGCGATCCTTCACAGCAACAATACTATACCATGGACTCCATCCAAAGAGAACCCGTTGCATTTGCTGACCTACTTCCTGGAAACATCATCATGCCTGGTCCAGATTCCAAATTTGGCTTACCGGATGATACACCTTTTGACAAGCTCTTTGATAAGTCCATTGTTGCTCCAAAGATCCCTTCACTTCCAATTTCTTGGAAAGATTTTACTGAAATCATGTCAAGTTTGAAAGGTAAAGGTCAACATGTGGCTAACTGGGACTTCACTCTAGAAAATAATATTGTGGAAATTTGGACAGGTTCAGAAGAGTTCCAGATAGACTTGCAAAACGAACTCATAGTTCGCTCAAACAAGAGTTCGTGGAATGTCATGGGTAAGCTTGCGGGCAGAGAACAAGATACATTTGCTGTTATTATTGGTGCCTCTCGTGATTCTGTTTGTTATGGTGCGATGGAAAGTTCAGGCTCTGCCATCTTATCCGAATTAATTAAAATATTCAGTGAAATGTCACATACTTTGCACTGGAAACCATTGCGATCAATATTTTTTGTTTCTTATTCTGGGAGCAAATATAACATGGCAGGTTCTACTAATTTTGCTGTCAAACAATCGGACTTTTTCAAAAGAGATGTTTTTGCATATATTGATCTCGATGATATCATTCAAGGCGATCACCTAGAAATTAATGGTGACCCTGTCTTTCAATCACTTTTGAGAGATGCTGTCAGACATATCTTAGAAAAGAATGGAAATGATACCCATGTCACAGTCGCTGATGATAACGATTATAGATACAATATGAGTCCTTACTCAGATTCATTTGCCGCAACTAACAAACACGGTGTTGGTGCTATATCTCTCAAGCTTGTTAATTCACCAAACAAAAAAATGGGTGTTGCTCAATACTACAAAAACTCCTGTCTTGATACCTTCAAAAACTTTAAGGACTCACATATTGATCCAGATCTCTCGAAGCATGCATTTATGACAAAGTTGGTTGCCAATATTCTTTTAAGATTGGTGGAAACACCGATTTTGCCATATGATATTGACTCAACTTTGAGACATTGGAATCATAACCTCAAATTAGTCATAGACACTATTAACAAGCGCAAGGATGCCGCTGGTGCATCTGAAGAACTCCACAGAATTGATTTTAACCCAGTAGAGGTTCTATTAAATCAAATGCAAGACATTGCAGATCAAAGTAGATCGTTCACTCTTACATGGAATGACATTGTTGACGATGGTAAAAGCCCAGAACCAAATTTACTAGCTGTCAACAGGTGGGACTGGAATGCAAAATTATTATTATTCTTAAAGGTAATGGTTTCAACAACTGGTGTTTTTGAAAGTGGATGGAATCATAACATTTTTTACGGAAGAGAACTTAATCCAGGGCAAACAGTGATAGATGATGTCCATACTTCTTTCCCAGGTATGTGGAATGCCATTAATAAAAATGACTGGGAAGGTCTTCAGGACCAAATTGATTTGCTTGCCAATATGTTGAAACAAGGGTTAGACTTGTTCCAATATTGATGCATTAAGCATTTTTTGTTAAAGATAGTCATTAAATTCCAAAGTAGGCATAGTCTAGTATCACATTTTTTAATTCTCCGCATCTTATAGTTGCATCATTCTTTATCTATGTTTTATAGTGTTAAGGTTACATTTACGTTTTTTATCAAAATAATTAAACTATAAAAGATATTGAAGCTATTATTAAAAAGAATTTATAGACAAAAACATATGTCCTTTGCTTTGAACCAGGTCCCTTGGGTATTAATATTATGTTGGACTTATTGATTTAAAATCTACCTGTTTTGTCATGTTTTCTCTGATATTAAATTCTGCATACTAATTATATTCAAATTTATCATGGCGTCATGATAGTCTAGCGGTTCCATTATATGGTTCCGCATAGCAAATGCCTTTGGATCAATAACGATGGAACCTTTATTTTGTAACAATCTTAATGTGTGAATATTCAAGGCTTGGCGGATGTCGTTATCGCCGTATTTTTGCTTTGGTATGCCGTTTTTGATGAAACGTGATGTAGACTGATTAAAATGTAAAGATCTGGACATCTACTTTGTGATTTCTCTTCAGTGATTGTAAGTTAAACTAAATGTATGCAAAAGTTTAAGTGAGTTATTATATAAAAATGTAACACCACCATCAACCCAAAATTTTGTTGGTCGATTTTTGGCTTTGAGTCTGCTGAGATAAGAAATTATTTGGATAAGAGATTTGGATTACGAATAATTTTATTAAAGGTGGGTCAGTTACATGGAACCCAGTAGAGTACAAACGTAACCTATTTCGACATCATGCAGCATTTTTCCAGAAATCAGACACTTAACTAGCACAGGGTATAAGATTTTAACTTTTTCAATGCTTTCTTGGTGGTGGGAAAGCTTCGATAAAATCATTTTTAATCCGTTAACTACTGAGTCTAACTCTACCTCTTGGATTTTTGGTATTGGCCTAACTCCGAGCATTTGAATGTCAAATATGTATTTCCTTAACGCAAGTGCATATCTCGACAAAAGGAACGATATTGCATACTGCCACAAATTTGGAAATGCTTTTGGGTCTACCATTTCGGCCAAATCTGATAAGCAAGATTTTGCAATGTTCAATCTTGGAGTGATTAGCAGTTTTGAAGTCATACCATATATATCGCAAATATATTCATCAGCTAAAATCTCGGTTAACTTTTCCATTTCTAAAGCGGTGTAAGTTTCAGAGCCAGGAATAACAGAAGAGAATAGTGTATCCTCTTGGTAGTAGAAAGACATTTTCCATAAAGAAGATAAGAAGCTCTCAATTTGCTCTTTTTTGACTTGAAAGTCCAGACTGGACTTATCAAACTTATTAAAAAGAATCAGTATTGACTGTTTCAAAGACTGATAATTTGGTAAATCAAATTCCTCGCTGTTCAGTTTTGTTTCTTCGGAATTAAACGGTTGGAAGCAGGAATTTAAGGCCGATAAAACACAGGTAACCAATTCATTTAAATTTTTTGTTTTTAGTTTTTTCAAGTTGTCGGCCTGCAAATCAGCTAGAAATTCGGTAAACTTTCTTATGGTGGTGACTAAAATGCTGGAAGATTTTAGCCATAGATATTCCTTCAGATTCGGATTATCTATGTCAGCCGTAAGATATATGTTATTTTTCCTTTTAGAAACTATTAATAATGTTTCTAAAATATTAGCGAGTGTGCTGCTGTTTATCAAGAACAAAAAGTCCGAATATCGCTCTAAATGTTTAACTAGTATATCCATAGCAGCATCACTGGCAAAAATAAACGTACTGATTTTGATATTGTTATCAGCAAATGCAATTGAAAATCTTTCATATTTTTCGAAGGGTAGCGTTATTATTTCTCTTATTTTGGAGATAAAAGTGGATTGATATTTAGTCACATTATTATTGAAATCAAGAGCAGTTAATGTTTCTAAAACTTCTTTTTGTAATGGGGAGCATTTTCTGACATCCATGCTTGTTTCCACTATTGGATAACTAATACATTGAACTAAAACATCTAGCATCCTGTCAAAATGGGGCAGATCCATGATTGAGCTGAATAATACCATTGATGATGTAAAACTTCTAACCAATGCGAGTAAACTTTCTTCGTAAGACTTGGGGTTATCCGTTTCGTAATTAATTTCAATATCTCCCCAAATTTGATATAATTTTACTAAAAGTTTGCTAGGGTGTGGTTCAGATTTGTCAAAGGAATCAATGACTTTACCATAGTTGATAAAAATTTCTTTATTCAAGTCAACCCATCCATAATTAAGTTTCAATGCATTCAAAAAAAACCCTACCAATGAACCCCAGCATTCAATCACCTTTTCAGTTTCACTGACTTTACCTAATTTATCAATGAATAGTTTTGTTACTTTAGAAAACAGTGTTTTATAGCTACTCATCCATTCTAAACTTAGTGATTTGTCTGAAACATCAAGATCAAAGATATGTTGCAAGATGACTGGTTCAAGAATTAGGTCATAAATTAGTCTCCAAGAAGACTCATCTATAGGAATTGTGTCAATAATATCAAAGAATGTGATGATAGCTGCATCTCTCACTCTTACCCTTTCGTCAAAAATGGTGTTTGAAAATTTTAAAACCAGGTACAACCACAAATAAAAGAAATAAGAATAGTCGTTGACAACATCTGCTTCATTCGAATCAATAATAAAGATTTTTAATAAGTCTTCTTTTGTTGTTACATTGTCTAGTAAGTGAGAACTTTCAAGGGAATCAATATTTTCTTTAATGTAGTCATTCACAATCCATAAATAGCTAACAGAATTAAATGATATATTTAAGTCAAAGTCCTGGGTAACAAAATTGTGCAAACTATCAATAACAACTTTTATTTGATTCTTCGGAATACTTTGTAGGACTTCATCTAAAATAACTTTGAGCGTCTCAAACGCTGATTTAATAATAAGGACAATAATCTCTTTCACTGTTGACTCGCCCAAAATTGTTGAATTGTATTTTTCAATAAACATAAAGGGAAAGTTCAACATAGATGTGACCACATTCCAGTTTTTCTTTATTAAGCTACCATACTTGTCAATGACACTTTTTAGCGTATCAAGATTTTGCAAATACATTTTCACTTCACAGTTGATGACCAGCAACTCCCGAGAATCAGGAAGTTGAGATAGATTGAATATAAATTTGTATAATGCAGACAGCACAGAGCATTCGGTTAAATGATTAATGTCAATGGAGTTATAGCTGAATCCTGCGGTTGCACATGCTTTCAACAAAGAATCTAAATTTCGACAACATAATAATCTTATCTCATCATCAAAATCTCTATTTTGGGCCAGCATTCCAAAATATCCAGTAATTAGCTTGCATGTTTCAGGTGATGATATGATAAATTTTATTGGATCCACAACGGAAATGTCAGTCAACTTGTTTGCTGCGTAAAGTTTATTGAAAGGGCATGCCTGCAAATTTCCATCCTCATCAAACGGAGTATTACTTAGCTGCTTATTCGCAACCAGAACAGTATCGGATATCTGAATGAGTGAACCTGCAAAAGAATTGAACATTTGGTTGGACGAATTTCTCAGTCCAACATTCAAATTTTCTAAACATGTTTGAATCATTTGCAAATCGCTGTTATTTAGATACGGTGAAATTTGAGGCAAGTCTTTGTACTTGGTTCCAGATTGACCATCTACAAAATAACTTATCCATTGTAAACAAACTGAAATTATTGACCAATCTTTGTCTAGCCTTTCACCCAACGAAATGGCCAAGTTGATTAAGGATCTAAAACAAAGAATTTGTCTTGAGTTGATATTTCTACTGTAAAATTTTAGCTGGTGCTGATTCAAACTTGTATCAGTGACTTGTTGTTGAGAAATATTTGAAACTGCATGTCCAAGTGTTGACGAAATTGTGTCCACGATGCTTTCGCTAATTGAGAAAACCCTACTTTGATAATGAGTTTTTCCCTCAATCTTTAATGTCTTGCCTGCAATCGATTTTAAAATTTCACGTTTTTGCTTTTTTAATCCAGTGATTCCAGCACTCATACAAAGATCTTCCATTGATTGTAATGATAACAAAAATATCTGGCTATCTAGCGTCGAGTATAAAAATATGTCAAGAATTTGAAGAACAAAAGATTCAATTGCTAATATAAATTCCTTGACATACATTAAAAGCTCAAGCTTTATTTCAGGAAGTTCTGCCTGATCAATAAATTTAAACCCGTTTTCCAAATCACCTGTCAATTCACTGATAAAATAAACGAGCCCATCAACTAAAGATTTTGTTATAGTATGAATAAGCAACAAATAATAGTTAGAAGGCGTTGAAGGCGGATCGGATTTTTCGATGCATTCTAAGTATGGAATAGGAACATTGGAACTTTTACTAGAGAGACCTGGTGATCGATCGAAATTGATTTTTTGAGACATTTGATCATCACTCTTAACAGGTAAAGTGGATGAAGATGGAAGTTGATCGCCTTTTGTTTGTCGTTGAATCAATTCACCAGTGTTCAAAGCAAACTTATTGTCTTCTAAAATGCTAACACACAAACTAAGTATATCACGAAGAACTGGCTTACGAACCTCCTCTTTGTTATTATCATATTCCATAAACATTTTTTTAGTCAAGTCATAATTCTTGAAAAGCCCCGAGTAAATTTCCAAGGCCATTATACGCTTCCATGCAGGTGAACCAGAGTCCTTTGTTAATATATGAGTAAGAAGCGATAGTGTTACCTCAGACTCTGCTTTTAATACATCGAAAGCTTCGTCAACAAGCAAAAAGATTAGTCGGGATACTCTGACCATCAAGGAAAAGTCCTTTGAAGAAGATAAAAACCTCAAAAGTATCGGGGCAACTTTGGTTCTCAGTAAAAAACCTAGCTCATTGTGATTAAGAAACAAACTTTTGTTATTTTTGACTAACGACTCTAAGATTTCGAAACCATAGTCTTCCGATATATAATTTGTTTTCAAAAAAGTTGGTTTGTGATGCTCAATGAGTGTACATAAATCAGAAAATAAACGATATGTATCATATGCACAATTTGCAACCTCCTGAACCTGATCATCGTCAACTATCACTTTGTTGGTGTACAATTTCGTTTTCTCTTCTTCTGAAGATTTGAAAAGCATTTCATCTTCAGTACAAACTTTTTGAAAAGCTGTATCCAGAAGTTGTGTAAACATAGCTTGTGCTGTATGTGCTATTGCAGGTTGTCTATTTGCGCCCTGTAATGTTGAACACACGTTTAAAATAGTACTCAACCTAATGTCATTAATTTCTGAACTATACCCTTGGAAAAAGCCTGGGAGAATTTGAAGTATTTTAACTTGCGTATCAGCGTTCGTATTTGTGGCCTCCATTAAACCATCTATAATTTCGCCAACTTTTGATTCAGGTATCAAATTAGACATTACTAAACTTGACAAGCACTTTAGACTCACAGTTGCAAGTTTAGGGTTCCTTGATTTGCAAGCTAAAATCAACGGATCAACTACCCGATCATTTTCTGCCAATTGAGCTGCAAGATCTGATTTGCCTTTGGTGTTAACAATGTTCAAAATAATGCCAGCGGCGGTATCAGCAGCCTGCTTGATTTCCGTATTTTTTCGCTTACTTTCAAGAGATAGTGTATTGAGGTCTTCTAAGAACCTCTGGATAACTGACATCGTTCAATTCGCCTTTGAGGGTTTTGTATTATAAAAAACGAGTAACTTGCAAATGATAGTCAACTCAACCCTTGAGATTTTTTTTCAACATCAAGTTAAAGCTGTTGATTTTTATGTACTTTTCTAGAGGGAAGATAATGGAGGGTGTTTTTGCGATTAACAAGCCATCAGGAGTTACTTCTCGTTTTGTTCTTGATCGCGTGAATAGAGTTTTATCCGAAGCACCAATTTTTAGTGATTCTTTGAAACATTTACAAGACACAAGGAAACAGTGTGGTGGTCGAAAATGGAAGACAACTAAGCTTAAGATGGGTCATGGTGGTACTTTAGATCCTCTTGCTGAAGGTGTTTTGGTTATTGGTATAGGAAGTGGAACTAAAAAATTAGGAGAATATACTAACGGTTCGGTAAAATTGTACGAGTGTGTTGGTTTATTGGGTGGCTCCACTACAACGGGGGACAGCGAAGGAGAGCTGATTGTGAAGACTGATAACAATTACATTACCAAAGAAATGCTCAATGAAACCAGAGAAAAGATGATTGGTGTAATTGATCAAACCCCACCAATTTTCAGTGCTTTAAAAATGAATGGTAAACCTCTATATGAATATGCCAGGGAAGGTCTTCCACTGCCAAGAGCCATCAAATCTAGGGAAGTTAATGTTTACGATTTAACCTTAAAAGATGATTGTCTTTCTACCAATCATCAATATAAATTTCTCAAATCCGAAGTTGATGAGAACGGACAAACATTAGTTAGCAAATTATCACAAAACCCAACATTAAATGATCATTCTGTTCCTTTTGCTAAGGAATGGCTACAAAAAGCAAAAGAAAATGGACTCCCTGTTTCACCAGAACATTCTCATCCCGTTGTTGAAGGAACAAATTATGAAGAAGATTCTTACAGAGCACCAATTCTCCACTTTGAAGCTAAAGTTTCATCGGGAACATATATTCGCTCGCTTCTTAGTGATTTTGGAAGAGCTATCGGCTCTAGTTCCTACATGGTCAAGCTTGTGAGATGGAACCAAGCGGAGTGGGATCTGAAAAAGAATGTTTTTGAGGTAGACGATTTTGAAAAGTACAAACCTGAAATTTGGGTTCCAGTTCTGGAAAAAGTATTCGCCAACAGTGAGATTGATGTTCGAAAGGAAATCGAAAACAGAATCAAAGAGTGTCCAGAAGGCGTTAAAACAAAAGAAGAACTAGCTAGTGATAAGGCAGCTGACGAAGCAAGGCTTGAACAAATCATGAACAGAAAACATGAAAGAGACACTTCTCAAAAAGGTGGGAAAAGAAGTAGCAAGAGGAGAAAGTTCAGCAATAGATAACAGATTAATCGATCAAAAACTTTTCTTCAGTATTTTATAGACTCTAAATATTAATGTAGCTCTCTTAAATGGCTGCAGTGGTAGTGGATGTAAGGAAATTCTGGTTTCCCAAATAGTTGCAAATTTTGGCATAATCTTCAGCGTCAGACGTATTGCTGATGCTTATATCTCCATAACTTAAACTTATAAAATCAGCTGATTCGGGGCAGCCAAATGAAAAGCGTGAAGGACAATCACGAACAATTGCATGGCAAACGTTCAAGCAAGGTTTGATCTCAGAATACTCCAGGGGAGGCTGAATCACATCTTCAATAAATTCATTTCTCCCTTCCCCTGCTGGGTAGTATTTGTGCTGATTCGCTTCGGAAGCTGAATAATCACAGCGAGGAATTGTAACAGCACATAACCATTGCTTATATGAGTAGCGGCAGTTGTCGCATGTCCTAATGGGTGAATATCGAGCATCTAGCTCTGTATCACATGCTTCTTGTTGCAATGCAAATTCAAATGGTTCATAATACGACTGAGCGTTGTTATCATATATTTTGGCAAATTCCTCCCAAGATTGTAACCCGTCTGCAAAACTCCTAGACGCTGGGACTGAATAGGCAACTTCGTCACAAAACTCCAACCCATAAAGCAATTTACAAGCTTTTGTGTTGGCTGTTTCAAAACTAAATGCCTGAAAAACTCCACCCCCATATGGCATGTTGTCGTATGTAACTATCAGAACCGCTTCGTACTGTGTGCCATTATCAAGATCTGTAACAGGAAAAATATTAGATTGGTTATTGATAGAAGTTGAATTCAATTCTACCCATTGGATAAAATCTTCATTCTGTGCAACTGCACACCAACTTTGATTCAACCCAATGGAGATAGAATTTGATGATGAGCTGAAAATGTACATCCCAAACGTCTTTGTACTATCTAATGATACTTCAGTGGCATTGAATAAGGCAGACTCAAAATCAACGTCAACCACAGACACAACTGGTTCCGTATCATACAAAAACAATATATTCTTTTGCGATAAACCTAGCTCAAAAACCCAAGAAGAATCTGCATCGCAAGAAGAGCATTTATCAGGAATGATGAAAACATAAAGCGTCACTGTAGACTCAGTAGCATCATTATAATCGTACACTTCTAGTTGCGCAAGCGCCTCTGCATATCCATTTTGGAACTCAGACCTCGACATTTGTTCATACTGGCCATTTTCAGCATAAGTTTCATTAAATGTGTAATATAAGCTAAGTCCATTATACGTGCTGGACATGTTCCAACTGAGTGGTAACTTGCATAATGATGCAGATATAAAAACCAACTGTTCATAAGAAGGCGTGAAATTCGTGCTTGTACTGGTTTGAAAAGTATAAGAATAAACAGTTCCATAGTTTATTGAATCTTTTATGGGAATAGACTCTGCCAGAATAGCATTATCTCTTTTTAATAGCGTTCTAGAAAGATCAGGCGCCTTAGGTATCAAATCATTTCTCTCTTTTATGCTCTCCCTGTGAGTTTTTCTTTTATAATAGTTTTGAATCAAATTGTCGTTTCCTTTTTCAGATAAATCGCCTTCAGTCTCAAAGTAGGATGTTCTTATTTGTCTAGCATTGGAGAAAACGTCATAGTACCATGATTGAAGAGTACCCATGTTATGAAACCGATTCATTATATCCACATATAACGAATCACTAAGACTATCATTATTCTCCATATCTGCTTCTAAGTTAAGATTACCTTCCATGCTGAAGGATGATACTTTTGCCAAAAGGTATAGCAACGCAAAAAGGCTGATCCATACCTGTTGTAAACTGGAAGCCATTGTCTGACTTTAAAAATGCAAGGGAATATTACAAGATTTTGCCAAGTTCACATTATCCTAGTCAAAAAATTTCAAGAAGTATATATTCAGTTTACAATTCAAAAAAAAAAGATATCTATAAATTGAAGATTGCTAAATGGTAGAAGGGAAGCTTACAAGTTTAACTTTTCTTTGAGAAGAGCACTAACAGAGGCCACAGCTTCAGCTGCACCTTCGGACTTTTCACCAATACCTTGGCATGAGTTACCCTTACCACCAGCTCTACCACCAATAAATTCAGCAGCTTTAGCAGCAACATCATTAGCAGAAACAGATTCTAAAGACTTGTTGGATAGGTAAACACCTTGAGCAGCCTTAGAGTTAGATTCTTCTGGAGCCAAAACTAAAAATAAGTTGGCATCTTTTTGATCCTTCTTCATGTAATTGATAGCTTCAGAGACAATCTTGGCGTTCGCACCTACATTTACTCTTAAAACACAAACTGGGGTAGCAGATTCGGTAGCAAAGTGTGCTTTCACAGCATCCATAACAGTTTTGGTATCCTTTTTAGCAATGGCTTTGGTTTCATCCTTGACTGCCTTATCGATTGAATTGAATTTCTTCTTTAGAGCATCCTTTTCCAAAACTGATACTGAAAGTTTTCCTAACGCAGTACCTGTCTCTTTAAGCTTCTTTTCCTTAACCTCACCGTATGGCAATTTGGAGATTTCATTCAAAAGTTCGTCAAACTCCTTAGCTTGTCTTTGAACTTCTCTAGCTTCAGAGCCAGAGACAGCTACGATACGCCTAGTACCTTTAGCAATACCTGATTCTTCGACAATAACAAACCTCTTGATGTCGTCTGTTTTGGCAACGTGAGTACCACCACAGAACTCAATAGAATATTGCTCCCATTTTTCATTAGATGGATCTGCTAAAAGATCTGGAACAGGAACACCAACAGAAACAACTCTGACAGGATCTGGGTATGTCTCACCAAAAACAGCCCTCAAACCTCTGATTCCCTTAGCAGTTTCTAGACCAACAGGTTCAGCATAGACTGTCAAATTATCAGCAATCAACTTATTGGAAATAGCTTCAACTTCTTCTAACTCTTTCAATTCAAGAGCCTTTTTATGAGAAAAGTCAAATCTCAATTTTTCAGGAGCAACAAGGGAACCTTTTTGATCCACTGAATCTCCCAAAACTTTTCTCAGAGCAAAGTTTAAAATATGGGTACCGGTGTGGTTGTTTCTCAATGGCCATCTTCTCAATTCATCATAACCAGCAATAACGTCATCACCAACCTTGAAAACACCCTCTTCAACAAAACCGGTATGTAAAACATAACCAGCATAAACTTGAACATTTTCAACATTGAATTCAGCAGAGCCATCAATGACAATTTTACCAGTATCATATTCTTGACCACCTTGCTCAGCATAGAATGGAGTCTTGTTTAAAAGGATACCAATTTGAGTGCCTTCTGGTAATTCTGTGGTGGATTCAACAAAACCGGACTCGGTGTAAATTGAAACAACTTTTGCTTCTGTGTTCTTAGTACCATATTTGAATGAATCATCTGACTTTGGAACTGAGGTGTTGGCTTCCAGTTCCGCCAAAGAATGAACATTTAGTTTGAGAAGAGCTTTGCCACTCTTAGAACTACCCGCACCCTTTGATGCTTCCTTAGATGCAATTTTAGCTTTCTCAAATCCTTCTTCATCGATCTTCAAGCCAGCTTCTTCAGCCATCAAGCGGGTCAAGTCAACAGGGAAACCATATGTGTCGTATAATCTCCAAACATCTCTACCAGACAAAGTTTTTTCTGGAGTATTAGAAGCAATCGTGGCATATTGTTCAAATAACTTTTCACCTCTGTCAAGTGTTCTAGAAAATGAGGACTCTTCTTCATCAAGGATTTCAAAGATAAAAGATGGATCTTTTGATAATTCTGGGAAAATGTATGCAACTTGTTCAATTAAAGTTGGAGCCAATTGAGAGAAAAACTTACCAATAGGGTAATTCATATACTTTCTAACATATCTAGAACCTCTTCTTAAAATTCTTCTTAAAACGTAACCTCTACCATCGTTGTTTGGAACACCACCATCAGCAATGGCAAAGGTTAAAGTTCTAACATGATCGGCTAAAACACGGTAGGCAGTATCAATACCATCGACGTCTTCAGCGCCAAATTTACCAGTATAAGGTCTAACACCGGTGATACTCTGAATTTGAGCAAACAAAGGCTGGAAGACATCAGTATCATAGTTAGAAGTAACATCTTGCAAGATTGAAACCAATCTTTCAAACCCCATACCGGTATCAATGTGCTTAGCTGGTAATGATTTAAGAGATCCATCAGGTTCTCTATTGAATTGCATAAAAACGTTATTCCAAATTTCCAAAACATTTGGGTCATCTTCGTTAACAAGAGATGAAGCATTTCTGCCTCCAATTCTGTCGTAATGAATTTCTGAACATGGACCACATGGACCTTGATCACCCATTTCCCAGAAGTTATCTTTGACACTACCTGGTAAGATGTGGTCCTCAGAAACACCAACTTCTAACCACAAATTCTTGGCCTCAAGATCAGGAGCTAGACCAAGCTTTTCGTCACCACCAAAGTAAGTAACATACAATCTGTCCTTATTCAAACCAAAAACTCTGGTTAGAAGGTCCCAAGAGAAAAAAATAGCTTCTTTCTTGAAGTAATCACCAAAGGACCAGTTACCTAACATTTCGAAAAAGGTATGATGATAAGAATCTCTACCAACGTCTTCCAAATCATTGTGTTTACCACCTGCTCTGATACATTTCTGAGAGTTTACTGCTCTCTTGAGACCACACAATGGAGATGATGGGTCAACAGTACCTAAAAAGATTGGCTTGTATTGGTTCATACCAGCGTTGGCAAATAACAAGGAAGGATCATCGTGAGGAACCACTGATGATGATGCAAAGAATTTGTGGCCTTCATTTTTGAAATAGTTTAAGAATGTATCTCTGACCTTGGAAGCAGGCCAGTTTTCTGGAGTTAAAGTTGACATTCGACGAAATAAGAAATCTTTAGGGGCTATTCTGGTTAAATTCTTGAGCATAAAACACCACTGGTACAAGTATGTGCTGGTCTATGTTCCCCTGAAGGTTTCTTTTGTTTTAAACAAAGATGACTGAAATTGGTTCTCTCTTTTTTCCAGCATTTTTCACTGAATTTTTTCTTCTTGAAATCACTCACGTGACAATGGTTAGATTAAAGACAAGATACGTGTTGTTCCAGCTGATATACCCTCAGGAGGGAGGCAAGCAGGTTGAGAATGATAAGCTCTGTAGGCAAGTGGGTTCTTCTGCGGCGGTAACACCAGGATTACTTGTTTCGATATTGAGATCTTCGATTCAGAAGAATTTTGGTGATTATGGTTCAGGAATGGTGCAAACGACGTTCAGTATTAGGTACTTTTCACCCAAGACGGGGACAGGAATTATCAGATGTCATAGAGAAGCATTGGAACATGTCCAGGCGGCGATGTTTTTTGTTTCCAGCATAGATGGACGACCATGCATCTTCAATTGTATTGGGGTCAGTGGTAGCATTAAAAAAGCAGAGCTTAACGCAGTGTATCGAGCACGGGCTATGATTAAGAGTGCAAAGGCAGAGGGTTTACTGAATGAGGATGAAGTTAGTACGACTGATATTCTTGATGCTATGTTCAACAAGACAGAAACCACAGAGGATTAGGTGAAATACCCTGTAGCCAGTGTATATATACTATATATAACACTTCTTTACTAAGTAAACACAGCTTAAATGTCATTATTAGCTACTAAAAAGGAAGGGAAAAAAAACATTACTTATAAACATAACATTACATTAGAATTAAGATCTGGACTTGATAATGTCGACGAATTCTGGCTTCAAGGAAGCACCACCGACAAGGAAACCATCAACATCTTGCTTGTCCTTGAATTCAGGAGCGTTCTTACCGTTAGCGGAACCACCGTACAAGATTCTAAGAGCAGCAGCTTGTTCAGCACCAATGGTGGAAGCCAAGTATTGTCTGATGGAAGCGTGAATTTCTTGAGCATCTTGAGCAGTAGCAGCCAAACCGGTACCGATAGCCCAGATTGGTTCATAAGCAACGACAATGTTAGACCAGTCCTTGACCTTAGCGGCAACAGCAGCCAATTCTCTGTTACAGACGTCAAGAGTTAAGCCAGCCTTCTTTTCTTCAATGGATTCACCAATACAAAGGATAACCTTGACACCTTGTTCAAGAGCGAACGCGGTCTTTTCAGCAACCAATTCGTCGGATTCGCCGAAGATACCTCTTCTTTCACTGTGACCAAGAATAACCCATTCAGCACCGAGATCCTTGATGAAAGCTGGAGAGATTTCACCAGTGTAAGCACCAGAAGCCTTGGTGTAACAGTTTTGAGCAGCAATTGAGACAACAGATTGCTTGTTGGCGTCAACAGCAGTACCAATGTAGGTAGCTGGTGGAGCAAGAACAACTTCGACGTTGGATGGCAAATCAGCACTGTTGATGTTGTCAACAATAGCCTTGATTGATTCCTTGGTACCGTTCATCTTGAAGTTACCACCAATAAAGAAAGTTCTAGCCTGTAAGTTAATGTTAGTACACAATGTTCATCAGTAATTGCACCTCTATCAATTGTTCACATACCATTTTGTATTTGTATTTAGTTAATTAGTTAATTAATTAGAAGAAAAAAGTAGTAGAGATTGGAAAGATACTTGAAAAGTTGAGATCTACTTATAAAAGTCCGGGATTCAACTTTCCGAAATAACGTGTTCATCAAAAGGATGATATATTCAAGAACGTCCGGAATGACGCGACTGGTGGTGAAGCGGCACACTAATAGACCACAGGGTCAAAGGGTGATGGGGGAGAGGGTTACTGAAAGGTTACTAGGGTGGTTGCACAACGGAAAGTGGTGCATTTGGTACACGTCAAAGTATAGATTGATTGAATTATAGGTATTACATGCATTTAACATCTGTTTCGCATTGTATCATCACTGTGGCCATCATCGCCACTTAGCAGGGAGCATCGGTCGTCGTCCTCCACAGTTGATAAATTGTTCTGTTTCGGTTCCGATTCATGCAGCTTGTACATGTTTCTTAATTCCTTACTTCTCTTGGCCTGTTCTTCAAGCAATGCAACAACAGCGTCAGTTACGACTTCCTCGTTCCCATCTAATGAGGAATTGTTTTTGATTTCTTCTCTCACGGTTTCACGTGCAACTTGATCGTCGCCATTGTCCAGTTCAGACCATCTGGCCAGCTTCGTCTTCAGCTTGTACCTGTTATCATCTCCCCTTTCCAACACGATCCATGAACAGTGAGGCACGTTCTGTAAGTCTTCAAAATATTCAACATCCCACCTAAACCACTTTTGGAGAAACACTCTTGCCCAGATGCCGTGTGTAACCAGTACCAGCACAGAGGGGAAGTCGTCCTTGCTAAATTGTCTGAATAGCGTTTCGTTAAAACTGGCACACCGATCATACACGTCAGCTGCTGATTCTCCATGTGGGATCCTATAGAAGAAATGTCCATATCGTGCTCTTTCAACCCAAATGGCCTTCATTTCCTCTGGTGTACCCTGGAAATTTCCAAAATCTTGTTCACGCATTCGTGGCTCCTCATACGTCTTGTGCTGTAACCCCATCTCTTCTATCCCCTGCTTGATGCCACAAAGCGTTTCTCTTGTCCTTCTGTATGGTGACGTGTAAAAACAAATTGTGTCGTCTGGTTTCAACAAAGCTTTGAGTCTCTCTCCGGCTAGCTTTGCCTGCTCGTGACCCCGTGCTGTCAAGGGAACCTTGTGATTCGCAATATATTGGTTCACCGTTTTATCAGCATTACCTTCAGATTCACCATGGCGCACAAGCAATATCAACTAAAAAGCAGTTAGTAAATCAACCTTGCCACTTAGAATGGTTTAATTAACGACCTATTAAACTAGTAAACTTTTCCTACACATACTCTTGGTCTTGCCATTGATCTTTCACTTGTTTTATATCAATTGCAACCTTTTACTGATATAAATAAAAAGTAATTGGCTTAAAAAAAAGCTTGAATTTTTTTCAAGGTAGAGGCAACCATTTTCCACAACTTAAACACCAGAAGAAGTACCTCAAAACATGGTTTTATCACTGAGATTTGCCTCTACGGCCACCAGAACTATTTCCAAGTCCACTATTTTACCTGCTTTGGAGGCCATCAACGCCAAGGACCTTTTCCAAAAGCCACAGCCAAAATCATACTTTGTGCAACGAACTTCTCAAGGAAATCTTCCTATCTACAAGACTTACCGCTCTCAAACTCTGTGGACAGATGTCAAGCGTGTTCAGGGAGACCTCGTTAGTTTTAGAAACGACATTCAGTCAGCTCTTGCCGCAGATAACATTCCTTTCAGTGCAACAGACTTTATCTGCATGTTACAAAGCGGTACCTTAAGGGTGAAAGGTGACTATGCTCAAGCATTAAATAAAGTTTTAAGTAAGGTATTTTAGTTCCTTCTATCTCAGTTTGTACATACCGTTTATTCAATGTATTTTAATACATTTACCTATTTATAATAGCAATTTAAAGCAAGATTAATGAAAAATTATTCATATAAATTAGTGATAATAGATAGAGAAAGAGAAGAGCTTGCATGCCCAATGTAAAAGTAAAGGGCTCCAAATGCTGCCTATTTTTCCTGCACTTAAAGCCACGATAAGATCTAAGCCGTTTCTATTTGAAAGCAAATGATTTTTTCATTTAAGAGTTCAACATCTTTTACAAATGGGTATACATATACAGTGGAAGCTTCTTTTCACTGGTGCAACGTCTTCCTGTATGCTAGACAGGTATTCGAAATTATTTGCTGGCATTAAGAGTTGAATCTAACCGATTTCACTATACGCGTAAACATGGCCCTTTTTTAAACTTGCTCTTCTTTGTTTGAAGATACTAGTATTTGTTAAGCATAACTGGAATGTCTGTGTTGCAGGAACCAGATGGTAAAGAGAAGAGAAGTAGAAGTTATGCAGAACAGGAGATCTTTAAGAAAGCAGAAGATAGCGTGGGAAAGCATGACGGCATCAAGCACAAAAGTGACAATTCAGACACCGATAAAGGTAAAAACAAAAATAAAGACCATGGGGTTGACCTTACTGACATTTTCAAGAAGACGCACATAATTGACAACATGAACTACTTAGATCCATCAGGTGCGTTGAAGAATATCGGTGAAATTGCACGTCGAAGTTTACCGTATAACAATAATTTAGAATATGCTGAGTTTGGTCCTGCAGGCCTTACGAAGAAGCTCTTTGGAGAAAACAGTGAGTTCATGCATCCAGAAACGAGACTCACCAAATCTCAGATGGAGGAGTTGTACCTTAGAGGGTTTTCAGACGGTACCAGTGGTGATATAAATTCTCTTTCATGGCGCTTAAAACGAAGAGATGCTTACACTTTTGACACTGCTGAAAACAAGGACATCAACATAAAGATAATTGCACAGGCCTTAGACGCCAAAAATGATGAGAAAACATTATGGTGGACTAATATGTTAACAAATGGTGTTATGGACCCCATTTGTTTGGCTTCTGCTATTTTAGATGACGATCTAGGAGTTCACAAGGGTCCAATGATCTTGCCACTTTTATCATTTGTTTTGGCAGACATTACGAAGGATCTGGAGAGCACTAAGCGTGTCTACAAAGTGTTTCTTGAGTACGGCATTGGTTCACGGTGTCTCAGATGGAGTGTCATCAAAACTTCTGAAGATTTTGAGAATTTGCACAACAGGCTGACAAACTTTGTCAGAGAGACCTTTGAGAAAACCTTTCGCAAGAACCATATCATTTTACCAAACTTTCCCAAACTCCATAGAGAGTATGACTCGAGAGACAGAGATAAAGATAGCATTTGGAAGGGATCCTTTGGTAAACATTTGACAGAGCGTCCAACAACACAAAATTCAGATAATTCCACTTCAACACGTCCAAAGTTCGAGTTAAGATCAACTTCAGAGAGATCAAATCGTCATATTGGCAAACTTTCTGCTTTACCCTTCGTTAAAAAGCAGGCTAGATCAACAGCAAAGTATAATGAGGAGTTCAGAGCTGCAATTCAAAATTACTTGACAACTGTTGTGAAACTCGTCACATTTAGGGAACCAGCTCTCCGAATTTTCCAATTTTTCGAAATGTCTCCTTTTAGTATGCTCTTGAACAATGAAATTGCACATAAAAGAAAGGAAGGCACTCTCTATATAATGACCACTGCTAAAAAGCAAGGTTGGAGAGTAGGACATCTCAAATTTCATGACCTGGCAGAAATGGTTGATAGACATACCAATAAATGGGTTATATTGGGTGACTCTTTTCTCATGTACACCTCTGATATTTCTTCAACTACTCCCTTGGATGTCTTTTTGTTTGATTTTAGTTTTCAATCTAAATTGACTATGCTGAGCGATGTGAAAAAGAAGGATGATTTCTTTGAAGCTTCGAAAGCCAAAAAAAATGCTTTCACTCATTTTTCAGGTAGAATAAAGCTGGTCAATGGTGAAAGAAAACTTAAATTAGGTTCCACGCAATCTGACACTATTTCTAAATGGAAAGAATGTATCGATAAAGCAGCTGCTTCCAGTGAATGGACTAAAGAGCATAGGTTTGGATCGTTTGCTCCTGTTAGATCCTCTGCATTTGCTCAGTGGTTTGTTGACGGTAGAGATTATATGTACGCAGCATCTTCTGCAATTGAAATGGCCACTGACGTTATTTATATTCATGATTGGTGGTTAAGTCCAGAATTATATCTGAGAAGACCTGCGAATGGAAACCAAGATTGGAGAATTGATAGACTACTTAAAAGAAAAGCCCAACAAGGGGTCAAGATTTTCATCATCATATATAGAAATGTTGCCAACACAGTGGTCACTGACTCTCTATATACTAAGCATTCTTTGCTTGATCTAAACAACAATATTTATGTATTGAGATCACCCAATCAACTCATGCAAAATGTTTATTTTTGGGCACATCATGAGAAGCTACTAATTGTTGACAATACGATAGCATTTCTTGGTGGTTGTGATTTATGCTATGGCCGTTGGGATACCCCTGATCACGTATTGATTGATGACCAAAAATACAATTACGAAAACGAAAGTAAGTTTCCGAAAGTTGAAAAGTCCGATGAAAAGCACAAAGTGGATTCCAGTGTTAGCCAAAAGTCTTCCGGAGCTTCACATTCAATGACAAAAGATGAGAAGACCGATTCAGCGTTTAACATCCACGAGTATCATCTTTTCCCTGGTAAAGATTATTCAAATCCAAGAACAGGGGATTTTTTTAACTTAACTTCACCGAACGAAGATATGTATGATAGACATGTAGTCCCAAGAATGCCATGGCATGATATTCAAATGGTGACTAGTGGACAGGTAGCAAGAGACTTGGCCCGCCATTTTGTGCAAAGATGGAATTATCTTATTAGACAAAAGCGGCCATCAAGACCAACTCCACTACTTGTACCACCAAGACCATTTACTCCCGAAGAACTGAAAGATATGAATTTAACAGGCACATGCGAGATACAACTATTGAGGTCTTCTGGTGATTGGTCTTTAGGTTTAACGCAAACTGAAAAAAGTATCCATGAAGCTTACATCAAATGTATTGAGACTAGTGAGCATTTTGTTTACATTGAAAACCAATTTTTTGTATCTAGCTGTTTTTGCAATGGCACTGAGGTTAAAAACTCTATTGGCGACGCTCTTGTTGACAGGATCATAGAAGCTCACAAAAGATCAGAATCTTGGAAGGCAATTATTGTGATACCATTAATGCCAGGTTTTGAAGCTAATGTTGACACCAAGGAAGGAGGTTCGGTCAGATTAATTATGCAATTGCAATATATGACAATTTCCATGGGAGAGCATTCAATTTTTGCCAAGTTAAAGAGAGTGGGTATTGATCCAGAAGAGTATATCCAATTCTTCTCTTTGAGAAAGTGGGGTATGATAGGACCAAAAAAGGTGCTTACTACTGAACAGTTGTATGTTCACGCTAAATGTATGATTGTTGATGATCGTATAGCAATTATTGGATCAGCCAACATCAATGAACGGTCGATGCGCGGTAATAGAGATTCCGAAGTTGCAGCCATTGTGAGAGACAGAGACATGATTGATAGCACTATGGATGGTAAGAAGTATAAAGTGGGACGATTTGCTCATACTTTGAGAATGAGACTAATGAGAGAGCATCTTGGTGTTGATGTGGATCTGCTTGATTTAGTGGAGCGACGTTTCATGGAAATCGAGAGGTTTGCAAAGACAAAAATTGGTAAGCAAGCAGCGGTTTTTGATAAGGGTGATATCACTCTAAGTGCTATGGTGGAGCTAGGAACACGATATTTATTAGACCTATGGCAAGGCACAACCGAGTACAATGACCTTAATAGAGAAAATCTTCCTACTGCAGAGCAAGTGAAGAATGATTTACTTTCCAGTTTTCAACAAATCACTAATGAGTCTGCAAACAAGGATTTAGATGACATTGAATTTGAGTGTTCTTTCAATCACAGAGTCGGTGTAGCTAACAAAGGTTTGAGAGATAACAAAACATTTTCTTCAGACAATAGGGTGACTACAAAGGATCATAGAGAAGATGTTATGGGAGTTGGCCAGGATGGTTTCAACACAGTTTCTTTTGTCGATTCGAAATTGAAACTGAACAAATTTTTGAAAGATCACATCAAACAAATGGAAAGCCCAGAGAATATCAGTAAAGCTGCAGATACTAAGCTAAGTGGATTACTCCCTACATATGAAGATATCGTTGAGATTTTATCACAAAAAAAAGTTGAAAACGAGGGTAATGACGAATTGAATTTGATGAAATGGAAAATGATCAAACGGTTGTTCTATATTCGAAAACTGTATTCTAAAGAGATTCATGATAGCATGATGTCCAAGTGTAAATCACAAGCTTTTGAGGAACCAGGAGAAACTAAGGCTGCGGACGACTCGCCAGTGGCGCTTGATCTTCCTGCCGTCAAATTAAGTGATTCTGAAATAGATAATTTGGAACAGTCAATTTTGCCACAAACAGCGTCGTCATTTATTGACCCATGGTCTTTCGATGATCCGTTGGGTATCGACTTCAATGAAGGAACTTGGCTTGTACAAGCGCTAAGGAACACACTGATTTATCAAATGGTTTTTCACTGCCAGCCGGATGATGCAGTTCAAACCTGGAGAGATTATACAGAGTATGAAAATCTGCGAAAGGCCTTCAACGAGCACCAATATAGATTTCGTGGGACAAGTGAGTTGTACGATGATGATGATGACGAGTTTCTGTTCACAGCTGCCAGCGAAGACGATTATCTTGCCAATGACGATGAGGCCAACAACTTTCAGGACGAACTCACTGATAATACGAAATTTGAACAGAGTGAACGAGTTAGAAGAAGGCATCAGAGAAGACAGAAATTAGCTGAGTTGAAGCGATACCAAATAGAGGTGTTACGGTTTAGAAACAGTGGCATTAACAATAAAACTGTTTACGATTATGATACCGCCAAGAAGCTACTGGCGAAGATTCGTGGTAATGTTGTTCAGTTCCCCACCAGGTGGCTAAAGAGGGAAGTTGAAGGTGCCAATTGGTTTTATAAAGCCGATATGATTCCTCCTATTCAAATATACGACTGAGAAGGGTTCACTGCAGTTAAAAAAATTGATTGATGTTAAAAACTTTAGAGCATATGATGCCGAAGCGCTTGCTTCAACTAGAGCTAATGTAGTTTTTTCTAATAATGTGTAAAAGGAAAAAAACTAATGTAGCATTTATTTTTTTCAGCCTTCTCCTTGCTCTTTTTAACAATAAAGGACGAAAACGTCAATGCAAGAATCGGGGGATGACAGCAGTAAGGTTTTCAAATATTGCAACGATTGTTCGGTATCCATTTGTTCAACTCCGAGTGGAACTTCAGTTTTTTTAATGTACATTAAAGACACGCCGTATTTTGGTATCGGAAGCATCTACTCCCGAACGGCACTTGAATTGACGTCGTGTCAGTTTTATTTTAATGAAAAAATGGATTTACTTGTTGAACAAGATGAAACTAAAGTGCAAGAAAGATTAGAACACACCCCCAACAAGGAAACCAACCGACTGTTCAAGTTTCGGTTTTACACAGATAAAGAAATAAACCAGTATAGAATTGATTTTGTGCAAATAGGAAAGACAGGAAATGCTGAAATAGACGCTCAGGACCCCTGGAAGAACTTTGATGACTTGAAAGAAGCCACGCCTGGTGCACCACCACTCGCCATGGTGAAAAGATACCTTGAAAATCTCAAACACAGTAAAAACGAGCCAAGCATTATAGTCACATCAGAGATTCCTGGTAACCAGCTACTTTTTGAGGACACTATGGGTATTGTTCAGTTTAGGAAAATGGAATAAGTGTCTCTAGCTTTAATTTATTAGTTGAGTAGCTTATGTAATCAAGCACCTTCTTTTTTTATAAGCTAAAAATTTTTCAGTTGATAGTAAAAAAATTTTATAAAAATTTAAGCTATAATAGTAGAGTTGTTTGTTCAATAGAATCATTTAAGGCCTAAAATGTCGTCTTTAGCAAACCAGCTATCTCAAATTGCGCAGGCTAATCAATCTGTTGCTTTAGACAGAAAGAAGAGATCAAAGATCCACTCGATTTCGTTCATTCATGAGGCACATTATGCTGCTACTCAGGATTACGAAAGTATATATGAAGATGCCATTGAAGCTCTTGATCGCCTAGAATCACTTGATTCAAGGTTTGCTAAGTTTAAGTTTACTATATTTAGTCAAACTTCAATCAGAATCGACAGACAAGTTCAGAGCAAAGAAGAAAACGAAGATCTTGACAGGACTATTGACACCTTTCTTTCGCTTTTGGCACCTTACTGGGATTTGGCTATTGCTGCTAGAGCTGCGGAATGGCCTCTTAGAAGGTTTCAAATGAATATTCACAACTCAGAACAGTTGCTTTTGACAACTTTGCCTTTTTTCCACAGACCAGCATTCCTCAGGATTCTCTATGTCATCCAAAAGCTGCCAACTTTGTTCACTTGGTTAGTTAATTTTAAAAAAAACGGTAAGGCTCCATCTAAGAATACACTTGTAAAGGCCTTCACTGACGTTGACATTTTCAACTTGTACACAAAATTCCTTCAAGAACAATTGCAGCATAAGAACCACTTCAGAAGACAATTGGTTTTCTACGTTTCGATGACTGTTTCTGCGTTGGCGATTCTTTCTGCTTCCGGTTCTGACAAACTAGCTTCCTACATCAGTTTTGCACTTGAGTCTATCAGTTATTTCTTGACATCAAATGACGAAGAAGCAAAGGTTTCAGCCTATACCATTTTGTCAGTTGTGGCAGCTGCTGTTCCATTATCAAAACATGTTGTTATGGCTTCTATTGAAACAGTGCTGTTAACTGCCTCCGGTAAAGGTAATAAGCTTTCACAAAGAGCATTTACTTGTGTTATTCAGCTTTTGGGTTCCATCCAGTCTGGCGCTCTGGAACCTTTGTCCAAAAAGATCTTTTTGATGTTGCCGCCTGGAGTTTTAGAGGTTGACTATCCTTATTTAAATATTATCAAATCTTCTAAAATGAACTCTAAGTTTATTACTGCATATTTAAGAACCTTGATTGTAAACAAGAAAGAGGTCACATTGCAACTATTAGATATTATTCACGAACTGGGCGTTCAATTCACTGAATTTCAAATTGCAAGTATTGTTAGCGATGTTTTAAAGATTGTCATGAGTAACTCCACTGATAATGCATCCATTTATGTTGATTTGTTGAAATACTTGGCAAAGTCAAACAAAGGCGTCTTTATGACTGCCCTTGATGATGCTGAAGTTAAGTTAACTGACTTGGAAATGATGATTTCACATACTTTGGTCAATCCATCCGAGGTTGAATTAGATGACGAAATTGTCGAAGTTTTAAAAGTTGATGACAAATTCAGTACTGCTGATGAACAGCTTGAAAATCTTTTTGCTGAAAACAAAACACAGATTAAATCATTTTTGGAATCCTCAGACTTGATCAACGAAAAATTCAATGTCTTGGAAAGCTTATTTTTCAAGAGTATCTATACCAACTCTTTCAAAACTTTTTTCTCCGTTGTCTTCAACAATAATGAGGAATCTATTTTGTCTTTCCTTGTGAGAGTCGCTACGTCAACTGGACCAGTCGCTGCCAGACTGCGTGCAATTGTTCTTTTGACTACAGCTTTGAAATCACTGGACAGGGATAGTTATGCTGGCTTGTTGTATCCTTCTGTTATTGTACTTTTCTATGATGAGCTTCCCCAAATAAGGAAACAAGCAGGTAAGCTTTTCATTGCTCTTTCTGAACTTTCCGTCAATCCACAACCAAAAAATGTTCTATTTCAAAACAAGATATATGGTGATTCCTCACCAAGTGATGTTGTTCTTTCACCAAGCGATAACTCTCTTTTAGTTGAAGCCATCGTTGAAAATACATCCCAATTAGTGGTTGATAATAGATATCTAATATCAGCTTTAAAGACATTACTTGCTGATAAAAAAACAGGCAAATTAATTCTTGCATTTTTCACATCACATGCACTTCATGCTTCTTTACCGTCAATCAAAATGCGTTTAATTTTGCTTGCATCTGACAGTTCTCAATACGTTAAGAATACAGCATCCTCATCCCAGCTTTTTGGAGAATTTTTAAACTCATACATTGAAAATATTCCAAGATGGAATAAAGCGTGTAAAGAGACTTCTTGTGATTTTAATCAATTTCAGTCAAGTGTCTTAGCTTTGATAAAACCAAAGGAAAAAAATGATGTGGGACTAAAATTTTTGAAGGCTGCAATGTCTGCGCCGTACTCATCTTTGGTTGAGTTAGCTCAAACCAAATTTATTGAAACTTTTTCTTCTTTGAAATTCGAAACAAAAGTTAACTTTGCATCACATATGCTTGATGAAAGCTTGGTAAACTCTGATGTTCTTTATGATCCAATCGATGTTTTACAGTCTGTAGATGTTACTGGTGAATTATTTGTTGCATTATTCAAGTCATGTGCTTTGAACACAACAGAGACACTGGTTCAGGGACAAACCCCTAAAAGAAGAAGAAGGTCTTCCCAGACTACAAGACAAGCTATGAAAGAAAATGAAATTTCAACCTTGGCATCAGATCACCTTAAAAAAGTCACAATGCTGCTTGATATTTTAGATACTTTCTCCAAAAACGAAAACTTCGAGCCATCTCTTGAGCTCTTAAAGTTATTGTTTGGTATACTCGATGATCTAGAATCTCTTGGCAAAGATGGTAAACTGCCAATTTTGTATGCACAGGAAACTTTGGCCTCTTGTCTCAAAAATGTCATTCAAAAGATCAAGGATACGAATACTCCATTGAAAGATCCTTCCATCATTCGTGCTGACGTTGTAGTTTCAGCAATTCGCTCCTCTGATTCTCCTCAAGTCCAAAATAAATTGCTTTTGGTTATTGCAGCTTTGGCTTCTCTGTGTCCTGAACTCATCTTACATTCAGTAATGCCAATCTTCACCTTTATGGGTGCTCACACTATAAGACAAGACGATGAATTTTCAGGTCATGTTGTTGAGCAAACAATTATTTGTGTTGTTCCAGCCCTTGCAAATGCTGCACAGAATGGCATGATTGACGAAATTGAATTTTTATTGGCTTCTTTCGTTAGTGCTTTCCTTCATATCCCTAGACACAGACGTGTCAAGTTATTTACCACTTTGGGTAAGACTCTGGGTCAAAATCTGTCTGTTCATTTGATTTTATTTCTTTGTGGTCAACAATATGTTGAAGCTTATATGAAGCATAAAATGGGAGATTGTTCTGCTCTTGTTGATTTTGCTACTGTGTTTTTACAAAACTTCAAGGCTCTTGACGAATTAAAGGTGACAATGAAATTCCTCGATTTGTGGAAGCTTATTCCAGAGGAACCTTTAGAGAAAGATACTCCTAAGTTCAAGGAATTGTGTTCAAGAGTCATTTTTGGTCCAACCATTATGTCAATGACTAAAAGTGAACTATACAGTTTAAGAAAGGGACTTGCTTCCTTTATCAGACATGCTTTGACCGACGCAAAAGGATCTAATGGTATTCCAAAGCTGAGATTAAAAATTGCCTCCCAGATTCTTCAAGGCACTGAGACAAATGAATTATTGGCTACTTTCTCTGACTTAACCAAGTATCTCTTGGAACTCATCAATATCTCGAGTAAAAAATCTGAAGATGATGAAATCATTAATAAGTTTTACAAGTTACTAGGCGATGTTTTAAGTTTGTTACCAATCCAATACTACGTCAGATCGGTCAACAATATTCTAACTGATGATAATACGAACTTGCAAACTTCAAAAAGTATTGTTGTGTTGACTACTAGTAAATTCAACATGGAGCACACTGAGAATATATACGCACATGATGGTATTGCAACATTAATCCCAACTTTGCAACAAAAAGTCAATGAATCTATTGATATTGAGCTGTCACAGGCTTGTTTGGATACAATGGCCAGTATCTTCAGGAGGTTTAATGAATACGTTGACTCATCTCTTATGGTAAAATGTTTAAATACAATCAGCGGCAAGTCAGGTTTGTTGAATGATAAGTCTCCAGAACTAACTATTTCCTCAATTAATTGTATGACTAGTGTTATCTCAAATGTTGGTGTTAAGATGATCGGATTATTTCCAAAAATCATGACCCCTTCATTAAACCTTTTCAATCAATGTGTTGAAAAAGAACAAGAATCGGCAAAGTTAGTTCAAATATCTATTTTGGTATTGTATTCAACCATGATCAAAAAAATTCCTAACTTCTTATCGCCAAATATTAAAGATATTCTGAAAACGTTATTTAAAGCACAACAGGTTTCAGATAATGTTAGAATGAATGTTTTGGAAACAATAATTGAATATATTGATGCAAAAATTGTTTTGTCTTCGTTCTGTGGCTTATGGACTTATGCGTCTTCATTAGATGCCACTTCTCTTGGTCTTTACCTCAATGGATTAGAGCAAGTAATTGAAAAACTGAATAAAAAGGTAGCAGTCAGCGAATCCACTATGTTCTTCAAATTTCTCGCCAATGCACTTGAGTACCGTTCAGTTTCAACTTTCGATATTAACGCAATTGGTCGTGTTGAATCTGGTATCCACAACTGTGGTATCCAATATGTTATGAAATTGAATGACAAAACTTTCAGACCATTATTTGCTTCGATTGTAAGATGGGCGTTTGATGGTGAGGGAGTTGTTACCAAGATTTCAACAGAGGAAAGAATTGAGTCTTTCTTCAAATTTTTTAACAGAATGCAAGAAAACTTGAGAGGTATCATTACTTCATACTTCAGTTATATTATAGATTCTACTGAAGAAATCTTGAAAAAATATGTGAAAGTTGAAATGAATAGTGTCTCAATTAGAAGAACAATATTGATTGCACTTTCTTCTTCGTTCAAATATGATCAAACTGAATTTTGGCAAGCAAATACCAGATTTGCGCCCGTTTCTGAGATCTTGACGGAACAATTTGTCAACATTGATGATTCAATTGGTAAACATTTGGTGAAATCAATAACATATTTAGCACAAACAACATCTACTTCAGATGAGCATAATAAAAGGTTGAATGAATTGCTGATAAAACATATGCGTGCGGATTGCAACTCGAGAGAGAAGTATTGGGCCGTTAGATCTATGAAAAGTATCTATAAAAAGGTGGGAGAAGCTTGGTTGGGTATGCTACCACAAATGGTTCCAATTATTGCTGAATTGCTAGAAGATGATGATGAACAAGTTGAAATGGAAGTTAGAACAGGACTAGCAAAAGTTCTTGAGGAAGTTATGGGTGAACCATTGGATAGATATCTAGAATAAGCTGTTGATTGCTTTAAATTAGATTGGAGAACTTTCGAAAAATGAAATGTAAGAGAATCATGAAAATTCAAATTTTAAAAGATGTGAAATGTCAAAAATTCAACGTGTATTGCTTGCATATAGATTAGACCTTATATTTTTTTTAATCGTCAAATTTCTTTTACTCTTTGGCCAAATATTAATCAAGGCCACAGTGTTCTATTCCTTTTATTTCCTGTGCCCTATTTTTATCTTTCATTGATCAATATGCTACTATCAACAATATGAAATTTGCTCGATTAGTAAAGTGAACCAACAGGATTGGTGAATTTAAGTAATTTTTTTTATTTTGACATAAAACCAAGATGCCTCTAATGACATCGCCTTAATGATTTTAAATCATGTTTCGCTGTTCAGATATGAAGAATGGAAGACTAAAAGGAAAATTCGAGAGACTCAGGATTAAACATATGCTTGTAAAAAATAAAGAGCAGTATAAGTTTAACGGACAAGTCAAAATATGTAAAAAGCGATATCTTATTTATTTTAGAATAAAAATAATTAAATAAAAAGGAAATAGTAGTTTCTTTTATAGTAAAATATTGATTATATAAATAGAGTGTAAATAAGGATTAGCTTGTATTCTATTGGAGGAATACCCATTAGTTATGATTACTCCAATAGCCATGATAGCAACGGAACGGATTGAAATCATACTCTTGTGAGGTATTATTGCAATATGCATGTGTTGTACTAATACATTCTACATTACATGTAACTCTCTATTGTTATGTACACTAACACATTATAAAAGGTATATGGTTAACTTAGTATGTACTGCATATGTGTGATCATATGTTAGCGATATGTATGTTGCAGTTTATACTTCAACATTAAATATTACAATTGACAACTGAGCAATACTTGATTACCACTCATTTTGACAAAATGCATTTATGTCATTACTGCATACTTCCAGAGATAAATTTTACCAATAATAGTTTAGCATAACGTTACGAATTACACAAAAGTTTAATGCATTTCATACTACTTGCCTAAGTCTATTTTGCGTTTAGGACCAGCTGACATTTGCTTTTCTGAGTGTGGAATTGAGATATCCAGCCAAATGATATTTTTATCACAAACTTTACAATTTAGTGGCATTTAACATGTGCAAAGTATAAAACAAAACCGTTAATTCTTAAAGTAAATATAAAATTAATATAGTCAATTATAACGACTATTTATATTGTTTCGGATCAAGGGATTTGTTTATTGATTGATAAAACTAAGGTCACGAATGACTTCGGCAATAATTTACATCACCGACACACTATGGTTTATCTGTAAATAATGTTTTATTTATGTCTTATGCTCATCATTAACAAATCTTTGTAATAGTTTAATTTAGCATGTTAAAGCTTATTAAATAACAATGTAACTTTAATTGTTTGTCAATGCTCATCTGTAAAAACCTATATCTTAGTTATTTTAAATAATATAAAGATAATTAAATAAAGAGGAAACTGTAGTTCCTTTTATAGTAAAATATTGATTATATAAATAGAGTTTAAGTTATGATTTGCT